>JBBBDQ010000797.1:852500-1027893 GCA_037127315.1 Ascarosepion bandense
ATTTCTAATTTTTTTCTATTATATTAAACTGCACATTTTCTTTTACAATAGAAACATAACATATCATTAAAAGGGTTGTTTCCCTTACGAGATGTTAAACTGGGTTATGTCAAATTTTGGTCAACATTTTAATATCGACATGATTTGGTAGACATACTAATAAAAAGACATATTAAGAAGAAAGATGGTTGCCCATTTATAGGAACTGTTAGAAAAGCAAACAAACATACGCTTCTCCACCAGTCACAAACAAACTAATAAATATTTGTATATATAGTGACATATATAATGTTTCTTTGGTTATTGAAGACTGCAATTTAATATTTCACGTCTTTCCCATCGACTTTTCATAAGTTTGATAACAGACAGACATCTTCATTATTTTTTGGTTTAGGCACCAGGTCAAGCGAATAAAAATCTTTTTGTCATTATTCAACTCTTCATCCCCACCCTTACAAATTGTAAATAGATGATTGTTTTTTCTCTTATTTTTGTATAAACAACTCCCGTTTTCTCAGCATACTGTAAATTTGAAACTTTTCTTAAAACTATAATGTTGCACATGACAGGCACCGTTTCCTCTTAACGTTTCCTATTACAAGCATTTACAGAAACCACTAATGAATACTAAATTTGTATGATGTTTACTGGTTTAAGGATACAAATGATTCCTTGTTTCTAACCCCTTTGCTATTTTATTTCAGTGGAGCACAGGCGAGTGACGACTCTTCACCATCGACGAGGTGGTCACCGATGCTTCTGTAACTTCTCGTTTTTATATGTAAGGTGGACTGGTTGCTAACCAAGGCTATAAAACCCAATATGCCCTGCTATTTAATTCATATTTGGAGGCAGAAAAGATGGATTAATACTTTTCCGAAGAGTATTTGCATGTAAGTGAATGCAACGAATTGAACTGGTATTCGAACTCTGCTCTCCGATTTCTCATTCTGTACAACAACGCACATCCAAGTAAATGCTTAGTATACCTAATAAAGTTACAAATTAAACACACACACACACACACACACACACACACACACACACACATTATATATATATATAATCTGGAAAGGAGTTATTTTCGCAACCTAGGTTTGAACCTTTCGGTATATTCAGGCGATTTACAATAACGATTTTCAATAACAATAATATTTTTTGTAAATTGCCTGAAGATAGAAAGTTTGAAACCTAGGTTGCGGAAATAACTTATTCCATATGAAAAATATTCAACAGTTCTACTATATAATACTATATAACTGTATTGAACACTTTTGATACATCTGTGTACTAATCAAATTTAATTATGACCAAAAACTACCTAATTAATATATATATATATATATATATATATATATATATATATATTGGTACTGTCCAACATGACGTTGTTTAGTTAGTAAATTTTTTTGATCATAGCGGAACTGGTGTTTCATCATGATATGGATGAAAGCATCTCTCACTTCTCTCTCTCTCTCTCTCTCTCTCTCTCTATATATATATATATATATATATATATATATATATGGAGAGAGAGATGAAAAATAACATCAATTTTGGCATTAAACATTACTACAATTTAACGATAAAGTGATAGATAGATAGATAGATAGATAATCCTGAGTTAATAATATCATGAGCTTATAATATACACCTGATGTGATCAAATGTTGATCGGATCCCCACAGAATGGTAAGATAACGAACAAAGAGGAAACATTTATCAATCTAAAATGGTTCACTTTTATCAAACCTTTATCAGAGAATGAGATATGGAGAAAAAGAAGAAGGAAATTCTGGTATTTTTACTTCATTGTTACTTGAATTGCATTGGCTGAACATGTTTCACGTACATTCGACTTGTTAAACAAACGTTAGTGTAATTTGCGGCATTCCGAATTCCACGAGAGACGATGCGTCCGTCCATTATTCAATAGTAGTAGTACTAATAGTAACTGATATTTTTGTTGATATTTGAATGTTGATTTAGGAACGTTTTTACGTACATACACTACCGGCCTTATTATTAGACCACCCTTCTTCTTCTTCTTCTTCTTCTTCTTCTTCTTCTTCTTCTTCTTCTTCTTTGTGCCTTGTCCCTTCAGGACGTAGGCAATCATGACCTTCCACGTTTCCTTATCCCTGGTGGGTCTGAGCACGCCTTCTCCATGCAATCCTTGTTCCGTCATACACCTGATTAGGCCCTTCAAATATGTTATCCGTTGCTTTCCCCTGTCTCTTTTTCCATCTATCTGACCTGTTAGTATCAGATTCTCCAAGCCCTCCCTCACTGCGTGTCCAAGGAACTTCAGCTGTCTCTTCCTGATACTCAGTATTAATTTCCTTTTTGTTTCCATCATTTCCAAGACCTCATCATTGCCCACATGGTCGATCCATGATATTCACAGCATCCTTCTGTAGAACCACATTTCAGTTGCTTCAAGTTTTTCTTTCATCTTTGATTATATTGTCCAGCATTCACTGCCATATTGAAGGATGGACAACGCGTAGCAGTCTAATACTCTCTTCCTTGTTTCTAGCGAAATTGTCCTGTTTCTTAATACTTTACTCAACTTCTGGAATCCTACCTTCGTCATGCCAATACCACCCTAGTGTCTTTAACAAATTGTGTATTTCATAGTATTTTTTAGCATTTATTGCCAAGTGAATAATTGTAAATGAAAATAGAGTGGTTCTTTTGTCGATACTGCACAATAACATGTGCATCAAATGAATTTATAAATATTCAATAAATACCTATATTACAGTTTCATCAATGAAAGAATGAAGAAAATTTAGGTTGATTCGGACGAGTTTATCTTTGCTTCCTTCTTTCTAAAATTTTCCAAAGTAATAATATTAAAAGAACCATTATATTTTCATTTAGAATTATCCACTAAAAATAGTATGAAGTGGCCTAATAATTATGGCCAATAATTCTTTTCTATAAACATACGTTAAATACTTTAAGAATAGATTCAGTAATTCTTGGTGATGTTTTTGGTGTATATTAGTAAGCTTTCGAAGTACATTCTTGGTAAAAAAATATTTTCTTTTTTAATTAGAGTGGCATAAGTTAAATGAAAGTTATGAAAAGTTTTCTTGTGTTTTACGAGAAAGTTTGAATGCTTGTCTAAACGTAAAACATTTTATGTTCGTAAACAAGATAATTTATAAAAACGTGTTGTCTGTCTGACATTAATTATATTATTACGTTGTAAACTATTAATTTGATAAGTACCGAGATCTGAATTAGTGTTGTACCTAATCATATCTCTGATCGTCTTGGACATCATGGTGGTAAATATCTTAGTGTTCGAGATAACTAATTTGTTTAGAAATTTAGTAAAAAGCTTGTTAAATAATAGGATGAGGAAATTGATGTTGTTGTTGTTGTTGTTGTTATTGTTGTTAGAAATGCTGTTCGTGGAGTCTAATTTGGGGAATTTACAAACACAATCAGATTTAAATACCTCAACTAAATCGCTAAAAACAGCATAGTATGAATTAAAAAAAGGCCCCAAATCAATAGAAACGAACTTTTCTATCAAAATGTTGATATTATTATTAAGAGGAACGATCAAAGTTTTTTTTAATTATTTTTAGAATTTTTTAAATCCCTTCTAACACGTTTAAAATTTTGGTAAAATACCTTGTTTTGATTTTGTTAGTGGGTAACCAAATCGTTACGAGAGTTTACGATAGAAAACGCAATATCACATAACGCGATATTTTTCCGGTGACAACCATTTGGAAATATTTGCAAAAATCAAATAATTGTCGGGTTTTAGTAAAACTTTAAAAACTTATTTACAAATGAATGAAATTATTTTTGAAATTATTATTTTTTAAAAGATATTGGTAAAAATATATATTTTTACATCTGTTACCCCCACTCTAGGTAAATTCATGAAATTTTAAGAAATTAAGTGTTATTGCGATAAATGATTTTATTTGTTAAACGCAGGACTTACTGGGGAATATAAATCATCTATTATTTTTTTAAAAATTTTGTCTCTATCTCCGAAAATCTGTTCTCAATATTAAAATACAAAAGGCAATATAGTTACGACATTATTCAATTTGCTAAGCCCTTAATTGCTAAATGAAATAATAAAACTTGAGGACATAATAGGCTGAAGAAATTTATTTCGTTTAATAATGAAATTTTAAAAGAATTGTTTTCATGTTTTTTTTTTACTTATAATAACTTATGAAGTTTCAAAAATACTTTTAAAATACTTCAAAGATTTATTCAGGTTAGTTTAAAAACTTATTAAGTGAAGATTATATTTAGTAATCGAAAATTGAAAAGTTTTATACAAATCGTTCTGCTTCCCAATTTTAAAAATAATTTTAAATTTGAAGGATTTTTTGTATGGTAATTTTTATGTGTAAATTAAAAGGTGATGTAATTCAGAGTTTCTTCCCTCGCCCGAAAAAAATTGTACAATCATGTCACTTGTGATCGGCATACTAATTTCTAATCAGAGAACCCCTCAACACATTTGATATACAGAGGATAGGTCACATAGTTCAACTCTGTGATTAAGAAATATTTTTATTCTAAATGTCCTGTAAAAAATAAGTAATACTAATGTAAATCAGATTAATGTAACATTAAATTTGCTAATTTTTCAAAAATAATGTGACACAGATAAATCTTTTATTTTTGCAAGATTTTTAAAACCGAGAAGTTTGTTTACAAATGTGACAGTCGCTTCAAAATAGCCTAAAATGGAAAGATTAGAAAAAATTAAAATTTATATTCCAATCAATATAATTTTTGTTTGAAATACACCAGAGTATTTTGGTTATTGGAAATAGTAAATGTAATCATTTAGCTTTCAAGAAAAACTAAAATAAAACTTTCAAGAAAACATTTTTATTTTTACAAATTCCATTTAAAATTTAGATATCGAAAATGAATAGATACCTATGACTATATATATATATATATATATATATATATATATATATATATATATATATATATGCTCAATACAATAAATATTGTAGAGCCAAATATAATCATATGATTATGAATTATATGTGCATTGCGACACGGAAGTTTCTATGTTTTGAGATAGGATCTCGTCATCAGGCATTGTTGAATCAACATCCAACATTGCTTGATGACAAGAACCTATCTTGAAACAGAAATTTCCTCGTCGTAATACACATTTAATTCATAATTATATGATTATATATATATATATATATATATATATAGATAGATAGATAGATAGATAGATAGATAGATACTATTTTTTATAACTGAAACACAGCAATATATATGTGAATATAATTCGAATTGAAATATCATCAGCCCTTAAGTTTATATGAATCTGTAAAATACATGTATATGAATTGATTCGTAAATCTGTGCGTATTATCTGTTTTTTTTTTCATTTTTTTCATAAAAATGCAAACGCAAACAAATCAGTTACCAGCCTTAAATCTAACGGGCCATAATCTTACTTCATTTATTTACTAGCAGTATAGCCCGTCTTGTCATGTGTGAACAGCTGTTTCAACGGCAGAAAAGTAAAGGTTTCTTTCATCGTATCATGACCAACAATGAAAAGTGGATACACTACAATAACAATGAGTATAGAAGATCGTGGAATAATTCCAGGTATGCATCAACATCGGTGGCAATGCCTAATATCCATGGTTCGAATCTTCTGCTCTGCATTTGGTAGGATCAGTTAGATTTTGTTTTTCATGATCTGCTCAAACTGACCGAAACCATCTCGGGACATTGCTATAAACTACAACTAATGCCTTTGAACCAAGCATTCAAGAAAAACAAAACAAAACAAAAACGGCCGCCGTACAAGCAAAGACACCAAAAATAGATTTTGAAATATGGCAACGCTGGGCCACATATTGCAAAACGGGTGAAAACCTACTTGAAAACGTTTAAATGGTAAACCTACTCCATCTGCTGTATTCACTGGACATTACCTCGTCCGATTATTATTTGTTCCGATTGATGGCACATAGTCTGGCTGAGTATTTCTACGAAAATGCCAAAAAATGGGTCGCCTCATAGTTAGCCTCAAATGACGTGTTACTTTTTGGATGTGTAAATTCAAATGCTGACAAAAAGATCGGAAAAAGAATTATTAAAAAGAACCGACGAGGTTTCTATGTTTAATTTTTCTTATTTTATAAAAAAAAGTGTTGAGTATAATGAACGAAAATGAGCATAAACTGTGCGAATGTTTTTTCAACTACATTCGACGGTCTAATTCAGTTTGGTGTCTGTGTGGCAGTGGCAGGCAGAATTCCATTGTCTGCATCCTGGTCTTCTTCTGAAAAGATGGATATTTGAAATAGTCTCGTGGGTGACGCTAATTAGGTATGGCCTACCTAAATTGAACAACGGGCGTAAAATGAAGGGATATTGCAGGGTTTTTTTTAACAAAAAAGGGGCGCTGGATATCGGTTCGGAACGACAAATCGGAGAGCCGACTTCGAATTCGAGTCGAATTCGTTGCATTCACATACGCGCAAATAGGAAAAGGTATAATTCTCCCTCCAGCTATGACTTAAATCGCAGGACAGATTGGGTTCTATAGCATTGTTTGGCAACCAGTCTACTACATAAAATAATGGCAATCTATTGCGGTAAAATCTTTCACCCATGTAACTTGGCTCTTAATTGACTGATTTGAAATAAATGACGGCTGAGATTCTTCTTCTTCTATATGTCCTTTTCGTAGGCGATCATGGTTCTCCATGTCTTCCTATTCCCTTGTGGCCCTTAGTAAATTTGCTCCTGTTACACCTCGCAACCCCCGTCCCGTCATCCACCTGATCAGGCCCTGCAAATATGTAATCCGCTGCCTTCCTCTGTCTTTCTTTCCTTCTATCTGGCCAGTCAGTATCAAGTTCTCGAAGCAGTCCTTTCTTATTGCATGTCCCAGGAACTTCAGTTGTCTTTTCCTGATGCTCAGTATTAATTTCCTTTTGTTGCCATTCTTTCCAACACCTCATCGTTGCTTGCATGCTCAGTCCACGATATCCACAGCATCCTTCTGTAGAACCACATTTCCGCTGCTTCAAGTTTTGTCCTCATTTTCGATGATATCGTCCAACATTCACTCGTGTATTGAAGAACTGTCATCACATAGCAATCCAGCACTCTTTACTTTGTTTCTAGTGTAATTTTCCTGTGTGTTAGTACTTTACTCAGCTTCTGGAACGCGTCCTTTGCCATGCCAATTCGCCTTCGGATTTCTGTGTCGCATTTTCCATCTCCTATTAGAACACTTCCTAGGTATTTAAATTTTTGTACTTGCTTGACTCTGGTATCCCCCACCTGTAATTGGCATTTTGGGTAGTACCTCTTGCTGATGACCATGCATTCAGTTTTCTTAAAGTCTGAAATTACTCCGAAGAAAAAACAAGCAGTAGTAATTTGAAGAATTAATAAAACCACTTGATTATGTATCTATTTTTATATACGTCTAAATTACAATCTTGATTTCATGAAGTTTAACATGACTATATGTAAATATTTTATTTTTATTTCTTATCTGTTCATATGTGCACGCAGAGAGAGAGAGAGAGAGAGAGAGAGAGAGAGAGAGAGATGAAAACCAGCGTCAGACAAAAAGTCGAGAATATTCGAAAATATTTGTAAATATGTTCCGAGTTTATTTTTTATTTCTTTTAACCTGCAGGGATGGTAAAAGAAAATAATTTCTTTTTCTTGTCTGCAGGTGTTTGTCGGATGGGATAATAATCGACTAAAAAGTCAAGCAGAAAGCAAACGCAAAAAGGCCTCGTAGAAGACTTAACAGGGATATAATATAGAATTGTTATTTACTGAAACATTTTACATCTATCTATCTATCTATCTATCTATCTATCTATCTATCTATCTATCTATCTATCTATCTATGTTCCTTTTTTCTTTCAATCTTTCCAGTTTCTATCTATCTATCTATCTATCTATCTATGTTCCTTTTTTCTTTCAATCTTTTCCAGTTTCTATCTATCTATCTATCTATCTATCTATCTATGTTCCTTTTTTCTTTCAATCTTTCCAGTTTCTATCTATCTATCTATCTATCTATCTATCTATCTATCTATCTATCTATGTTCCTTTTTTCTTTCAATCTTTTCCAGTTTCTATCTATCTATCTATCTATCTATCTATCTATCTATCTATCTATCTATCTATTCCTATTTTTTCTTTCCTTTTTTCTTTCCAATTTCTTTCCATCTATCTATCTATCTATCTATCTATCTATCTATCTATCTATCTATCTATCTATCTATCTATCTATGTTCCTTTTTTCTTTCAATCTTTCCAGTCTATCTATCTATCTATCTATCTATCTATCTATCTATCTATCTATCTATCTATGTATGTTCCTTTTTTCTTTCAATCTTTTCCAGTTTCTTTCTATCTATCTATCTATCTATCTATCTATCTATCTATCTATCTATCTATCTATCTATCTATCTATGTTCCTTTTTTTCTTTCAATCTTTTCCAGTTTCTATCTATCTATCTATCTATCTATCTATCTATCTATCTATCTATATATATATCTATGTTCCTTTTTTCTTTCTATCTTTTCCAGTTTCTATCTATCTATCTATCTATCTATCTATCTATCTATCTATCTATCTATCTATCTATCTATCTATGTTCCTTTTTTCTTTCATTCTTTCCCAGTTTCTCTTTCTTTCTTTTTTTCTTTCTTTCTGTGTCTTTTTCTTTTCTTTTCTGTGTCTCTTTCAGCGAGAGGGTGCGTTTTTGTCTTTTTTTACTTAAAAACCTTCTTCATGTAGTAGGAAGACGGTCACTCAGATTGAAAAAAAGCAGATATTGAAATCTAAAACATTTTAGACATTATAGAAGCCTGTTGACCCATCATTAGCTATCATCGTGAATGTTTCATACATAAGAGATGGCGCTGAAAATCAATATTTTGAATAATTCTTCAGAGAATATTATTTCAAATATTGCCTAATTCCATATTGAATATTTTGGAAATTTCGGTTGAGAGGTTTATTTCTGATATCATTCATTCATTTGCATGAGGGGCGCTGAAAAGGTCCATCCTTAACCATCTCTGTTTAAATAACAGAACAAAATATTAATTAATATCTACTTGCTGTTTCAATATTATGTATTGTCATTAATGCTAGCCTGAGTGGGTGATATGAAAGGGGTGAAAAAGCTGGAGATTAAGTGAGGATTTTTGAAAGTAACACAAATATTATAGCGATGAATATTCATTGCTGCAATTTTGATCCTCTACTGTAATATATATATATATATATATATATATATATATATATAAGTAGATATGAACATATATATATATATATAGATAGATTGATAGATATGAACATATATATATATATATATATATATATATATGTGTGTGTGTGTGTGTGTGTGCGTGCGTGTGTGTATGTATATGAACGGACAAAGATACATAGATAGGTAGACAGATAGATTTATAGATAGATAGGTATCCGATCTATCTATGAACGGAGAAGGGGTGAATATATATATATATATATATATATATATATATATAGAGAGAGAGAGAGAGAGAGAGAGAGAGAAAGAGAGAGAGGGAGAGAGAAAGCGAGATAGATAGAAACAGATTGATAGATAAAGAGTGAGAGAATGATAGGAAGGAAGAAATAGTTACTAAATCAAATTGATACGTTGAATTCAGTTACATATTTACACCCTTGTATAATTTAATTGAAAAAAACAAAAAACAAAAAACAAAAAAAAAACGAACAATAGGATCTTTCACATTTTCCCTGATCACGCATACGTTGTACTTGGGCGTTGTTTTTCTCTTCTTAGCGTATTTTCCCTTAGTTTTTGGACTTATGAAACCAGTTTGTTTCTTCGCTTGGATGGCACGACTGACAATTGAAAGGTTGATACCGAAAATATCCGCTATTGCTCTGTAAGGCTTGCCGGTGTGTTCGTGCAGCATTACAATTTTCGTATGCTTCCTTGGAGTGACGTCCATCACAGATAATTACCGCAGGACAGCTAATCGAAAGTCGAGACGATCGTGCCTCTGCTAAAACTGCCCATATGATGAAAGGATGGAAACCAAAATAGTTATTTCATTTAATTTGCACCAGATATATATATATATATATATATATATATATATATATATATATATATATAACCCAACGAAATTACTTTGATCTAAAAGATTAATTGGTAAATCTATATAGAGAGCTCGATCGGATGTTAACCAGAGCGATATGAAGTTTATAAAGGAAAACTGAACACGTCATTTCGATGAAATGAAGTGTTGAGTTTTCCTTTATAAACTTACATATATATATATATATATATATATATATATAGGTGTCAGTCCGTAAACGGTGAGGATAACCCAACAAAATTACTTTAATCTAAAAGATTAATTGGTAAATCTATATAGAGAGCTCGATCAGATGTTAACCAGAGCGATATGAAGTTTATAAAGGAAAACTGAACACGTCATTTCGATGAAATGAAGTGTTGAGTTTTCCTTTATAAACTTATATATATATATATATATATATATATATATATATATATATATATAGGTGTCAGTCCGTAAACGGTGAGGATAACCCAGCAAAATTACTTTAATCTAAAAGATTAATTGGTAAATCTATATAGAGAGCTCGATCGGATGTTAACCAGAGCGATATGAAGTTTATAAAGGAAAACTGAACACGTCATTTCGATGAAATGAAGTGTTGAGTTTTCCTTTATAAACTATATATATATATATATATATATATATATATATATATATATATATATATATATATAGGTGTCAGTTTTATATATATATATATATATATATATAGGTGTCAGTTTTCCTTTATAAACTATATATATATATATATATATATATATATATATATATATATATATATATAATTTCAAATAAAAGATAGAGCCGATTAGGCACCATGGTTTCAATCTTTGGGGATCGTCGGTGTTATAGATTAACTGATTTTCTAACGCTTTATTTTGAACGGTCTACAGGAATTTTAAAACGCATAGTAGCAACTTGAAAATATGACTAGCCGAATAATATTGTACATACTTGATTCAGGGTTTATACGATATCGAAAGTTTGTAACCACGATAGTTTAATCGCTGATCTTCCAAAATTTTATATTTAAATCTCTGCGTATTAAATATTTATTTATTTTATTTTTAGAGGTTTACTGAGCACTTTTTTACTGGTTTAATGTGACTCTAATAATATTTACTGGTCTAATTTGACACTTGATAATATTTTTGTATGCGTTTTATTTTAGCCTGAATGGGTGATGCCAACGGAGGTAAAAGGATTTATTTTGACTCTGCAACTCTAAGGCTACGTGATCGTGGATGAAATGGTTAATTTTGACAATCTTATTAAGATATTATATTTAACATATAATATTCTTGTGTGCATTAGTTTTAGTTGCTTATATCAATGGAGGGAAATGGCAGGAAATTAAGTAGTGATTTTTAAAGCGCTTAAAGAATGGGTTAATTTTGACAATCCTCTTAAGATATGATTATAGGCTCTGAGCAATATTTTTTTAATTATTTTTGACCCACATTATTTTGTTCTAAATTAATGTAAAGTTTTGTTCCTTTTTAAGACATGCGTTGTTTTTGGAAGCATTAATGCTTGCAATACTTATCTCGAGATTCTTAAAATATTTAGCTCAACATTTCCTGTTTGAAACGATTCACCTTTTGTGTCTTTTAGATACTGTAAGCTGATACTAATCTTACCGTCTTTTTTTTTTCATATTGACTATTTCTTCAACTTCTGAACTTGGCCTTTGTCTTTATATGAAAATCGTAGCCTTTTTATACTTTCATGTTTGCATTAGATTGATATGTTCTCAAAATTCGCAGTCTGGGTAGGTTTTATGTTTTGCATTAAAGTCTAGTATTGTTTGTTAGCTTTTTCTTCTTCATTATCTAGAATCGATAATTTAGCTATTTGTTATGCTTAACCCAGAGAATAACATTATATATCAGTATTTACAAAGAGAAACCTGAAATTTGTTGCAATTATTTTTGCTTTATTTCGCTTCTTAAGTTATTGCCAAAAGTTTTTCAGATGTATTTTCATATCAACAATATTTATTAAGATTAATATGCAAGATAAAGGAAAGGCAGACTTATATATGTATATATATATATAATCTTCATATTTTTCGAAGTTTACATTTTAAGCATACACACACACACACACACACACACACACACATATATATATATATATATATATGTGTGTGTGTGTGTGTGTGTGTGTGTGTGTGTGCGCGCGCGCGCGCCTAAAATGCTAACTTCGAAAATATGAACATTCCACTTTATTACACAGTGTCGCGGACGTGATGCTAAAATGGGGAAATTCGATTGCTGGAGTGGTATAAATTTAATCGCCCTAGAAATTTATGGTCAGACAGCCATAGGTGATCGGTTCATGGCCTATCATATCTCTTTCAATCCATGACTGAAAAATAAAAATCTGAGGATTTCCTACTGAAGGCTGCTGTTCCTTTCTACGGTGGACTGCTTGACAAACAAGGCTACAGAGCACAGTCTGCTTTGCTATTCAACACATAAATTGCAGAGTAAGGTAGATGAATTCATACCTTTAAGGGTATATTCGTGTAAACGGAAGTGATGAAACCCGACTGGAATTTGAACGCGGTATTCCGATTCTCAATTCCGAGAGGTTATTCCTTACATTTAAGTTATGGTAGAGGTTTTCATTTTTGTCGGTTTTTCACGAAAGGTAGACTACCAATTGTCTCATATGTAACTTCTAGAAAGCTATAGGGATCTGATAGTTTATGGAGGTGCGGGAATACCTCGGCTTTCTGTTCGGTTATAGCTGGTCATGTGCTAAAATGATACTTACGAAAATTAACTGGCTCTACGATAAACATACCTAAAATCATCATTACAAGATTAGGTAGACAGGCACATTGGCCTACCCGTTGTAAAAAATATATTACATATTGAAAAATATTTTCAATTTTTATCAATCTGCGTGGTGGTGGGGTTTATAGGATACAAATCTTATATCATCTATCAACTAACTAAAACACACAAAGTAAAATTGCACACCCGCAAGATCCGAACGACTAAAAGCATTTTGATAAAACCCAGACCACGACTAAAAGCATTCTGGAAAATCCCAAACCACGACTAAAAACATTTTAGAAAAACTCACATCAAAGCAAATTTCACAAGTCAGTGGGAAATGCAACAAATCTGGATCCTGATTGGATTGGAGATGGAAAATTCATATATGACGTTTTTTCACACCTAGAATGAAAATGCCATTTCGATCGAGTCACATGACCAGATTCACTATATAAGGACGTCCCCTGACCGGTCAAGACCGTCAGAAAGGCGCAGATATCAGAGAGGCCAGGAAACCAAAAGACAGGTCCGTCGCTGACACAAGCAACACACAAGAGAAGAAGGAAAAAATAAACAACAAGATATCCTCAATTGCTCCATAAAATTTATACATCTCTCACCGGCCAGAAAATGGAAAGGAACACAGAATTTGTTCGTTAAGTCGACTAATTAATCTTTTCACAAAAACGCATTCTGCTACTTACTACTATTTCTATTTGACCCTTTTTCCTCTCTTCTTAAATTCATCGACCCTTTCCTTTTCCACCTACTTAACAGTGAACACATAAAAATGAAAGAAAAAACATTACTACTCTGTTGAATTCTTCATCTTCTATGTGCACTGTCCCTTCAGAACATAGGCGATCATGGTTCTCCACGTCTCCCTATCCATTGTGGCTCTTAGTATGTTTGCTCCTGTTACTCCTAGCAACCCCCATTCCGTCATCCAGTCAGTATAAGGTTCTCCAAGCTCTCCTCCCTCATTGTGTGTCCCAGGAAGTTCAGTTGTCTCTTCCTGATGCTCAGTATTAATTTCCTTTTGTTGCCATTCTTTCCAACACCTCATCGTTGCTTGCATGCCCAGTCCACGATATCCGCAGCATCCTTCTGTAGAACCACATTTCCGCTGCTTCAAGTTTTGTTTTCATTTTCGATGATATTGTCCAGCATTCACTGCCGTATTGAAGAACTGACATCACATAGCAATCCAACATTCTTTTCTTTGTTTCTACTGAAATTTTCCTGTGTGTTATTACTTTACTCAGCTTCTGGAATGCGTCCTGTGCCATGCCAATTCGCCTTCGGATCTCTGTGTTGCATTTTTTATCTCCTGTTAGAACACTTCCTAGTTTTGTTCAAGGCCACATTCGATTAGATATAAAAGACAATTTTTTCTACCAAACAAATTATACAAAAATACACGAATTGTTTATTCTGTATATATATTGTTAAATATACTATTTACTAATTTCATACAAATATTTCTGAATGCGTCCTCTTTTAAAATGTATGTTGTATTTTGTGAACAGGATATCCCACATTAAATTCTCCCTTTTAATCCGGGTGTTCTGTACCTCCACAATATATGAGCATATTGAACATCAAAAGTCTGCGAATATACGAAATTCGGTGGCCAAACAATGGAGATTTCATCAGTGACAACCACAGGATCAGATACGCATAGAGTAAAAATAACGAAAAGGGAATCAGCTTGATACTGGACAAAGAAATGAAGAAATTTGTTCAATGACACTGTCAATTATCCGAATAAATCCTCTTGGTCAAATTGAAAGGAAAACACTTCAAAATAACTATTATAATAGTATATGCACCGACAAGGCATATCACTAAAGAGGAAGTAGAATATTTGTCCTCCGAACTGGACAATACTAAGGTTCAGAAATTACAATCATCATAGGAGACTTGAATGTTAATGCAGGTAAGAAGAGGGATGAGGTGACGGCAACTATGGGCTAGGAAATGATGACCGAAGAGAAAAATGCACAGAATATGACCAGGTAATAATCAACACCTGGTTTCAAGAATACGCAAGACGGTTATGGGCATAGAGAAGCCCAGGAGGTGACAAGATAAACCAGATCGATTACAAAACTATAAACAGGAGATTCAGAAATGTAGTTGTTCAATGCAAACTTATCCAAGTGCCGAGTGTGTAAGGGACCACCTTCAAGTAAACCAAGGATAAAACTTCAGAGAGTGACAAAACCTGGTGCAGCACTTAAACTGCAATACAACAGACTTGAGAATGACCTTAACCTGCAGAAAAAAATACACTGAGAGTGCGAAAGACAAAAACGAAGAACAAATTGAAAACAGAAACTCGAAATTTAATTGCAAGTGACATCAGCAAACAATATTGTTACAAAGGAAATCAGATATAGAAGAAAAAACGAGTGGATGACTGAAGAGATACTCGACATGATGCAAAGGAGACAGAAAACGATGCCAAGATATTAAACAGGAATACAGAAAACTTGACATGGAAATAAGGAGCAAATGCAGAATGGCTAAATAGGAATGGCCCAACAATAAATGCGCATAAATAGAGAGATTAAGCACAACTAATAAAGGATGTGCGTGGTTGTGCAGTGGATATAGGCTCGGAAGGAGAAATCGGGAAGACGAGTTCGAATTCCAGTTGAATTCGTTGCAGTCACTTACGCGCAAATACCCTTGGGAAAGGTATTAATCCGTCTCTTCCCTCCAGTTATGGGTTAAATGACAGGACAGATAGGGTTCTACAGCCTTGGTTGGCAACCACTCTACTACAGAAAGTAATGGCAATCTACTGCGGGATAATTTTCTACTCAGCCAGTTATGTCTCTTTCGAGACATGATCGCCCAAGCGTGTATCACGTATGACACTTAACTGACTGAATAAAAGGGACATACATAAAACCATAAGGGAACTAACAGAACAAAGAACATGCTCCTCAACAGAATATATAAAACCCATGGATGGAACATTCATATTAAACAAAGAGAAAATACTCAAGCGATGGGAAGAATATATAAGTTATCTCTTCCTCGACAAGAGAGCTATCGACAACACATAGAGATACTGACGGACAGGAAATTTACCCACTTCCTGACACCCCATAACCTGTCACTCTTTCTCATAACTTTCCTCCTATTTAACCCCCCCCCCGCAAAACAGTGGCAATAAAAAACTGGAAGCTGAAATGGCCAAACTGAATAGAAACTGCTCCGATGAACTGGTGTCTCCTATATATAAATTTACTCGAGCTACAAGATTAGCAACTAGGTCACACACTTTCACTGTGAAATTAATAAATTGTAAACACAAATTCTACTCCATCAGCTTCTTTTCTTGCACTTCCCGCCTGTGGAATTCTCTTCCATTTACTTGATTTCCCGACAGCTACAATCTCCAAGAATTTAAATGTAAAGTCAATAATCATCTCCTATCTCACTAACCTGCATCCTCTCTTTCATGCTCCATTCTCCATTCACTCCACTCTCATCAGTATTCTCATCCTTCCCTTACCTATTTCCTGACACCCCCTTTAACCTGTCCCTCTTTCTCATAACCTTCCTCCCATGTAACCACCTGCGAAACAGTGAGAGTAAAATGTCTTGCTTGGGATATTTATGATTATTTAAAAAAAAAAAAAATTTTCTATACTATTATAATGTGGATATAAAGTGGAGGATCAATTCTACATTACAATCAATATATAAGTCATCCTTCTTTTACCCACTTCCTGACACCCTATAACCTGTCACTCTTTCTCATAACTTTCCTTCTATGTAACCCCCTCCTGCAAAACAGTGGTAGTAAAATGCCTTTTTTGGGGCGATATGATTATAAAAATAAATAAATAACTGAACCAAACGGTATTGTAATAGAGATATTGACAGCCTTACAAGTCTAGAAAATTACAGAAATAATAAATGAAATCTATAATAATGGAAGACCTAAGCAGATTGTTTTGTATAGAACTGCCTAAGAAGCCAGAGGCAAACGAACGCTTAATGAGTCATCTAACAAAACACATCTATCGAATCCTGATGAATACAGCGCACAGTAGAATAAGACAAGAACAGTGAGTTTTCGTCAAAGATACTGGAACAAGAAACGAGATATTCATGCCTAGAATGCTATTAAAAAGGGCAATACAAATGAAGTAGGACGTGTACCTATGTTTTATAGACTATCCGAAAGCATTCAACAAAGAACGTCGAAACGCCTTTATAGAAATGCTCAACAACCTAAACATATTTAGTTAAGGCATTAAAGTAATCAAGAATCTCTACTGGCAGCAAACCGCCTGCATACGGGCAGGAAACGACTTCAGCAGATATACAAAGATAAAAAAATCTGAGACAAGAATGTGTCTTTAAATCGGATCTATTTAAATTGTTCAGCGAGAGTATTCCGAGAGTACTAGATGTTGTGCGTACGGTGTGTATGTCAAAAAATATGTAACTTTTTTTCTACTGAATCAAAATTCAATTTTTCTTTTCAACTTTGTAAACTGTTTGAAATTCGGTTAAGAACTGAATTAGTAGTGAAGTTTGAAAGCTGCCTAAATTCACTCAATGTCGGACTTAAGAATATATTCAAACACTTCAGTGGATATATATATATATATATATATATATATATATATATATATATATAACGGTAATTATTATAATTACCATGTTCCTGGATATAACATTAACGATGAGCATTAATTATAAATCTTAATATCTTTTTTTAATACCAATGTGCCATATGTGATCACCTGTACACTTATGTTTTATAATTACAAAATAGCTTTTGATAATATAAAGCATATGGATGTATTCGAACTGCAAGGAAAATTCGATCTATTTGGAAACGATCCAAAACTCATACTGGATAAAAACCGCCTGCATACGGATAGAATACGAATTGTGTATCTATACAAAAATAGAAAAAGGGTGTGAGACAAGGATGCATCTTCTCACAGATTTATTCAACCTTTACAGCGGCATCATTCTAAGGAAACTGGTGACCCTTTCTGGATTTATTATCGCTGGGCATAATCTATATGATACGCAAGTATATGATACGCAGATAGCACTGTGTTGGTGTCTGAATCGCGAATAAAAATTAAAGGACCGCCTAGAATGGGTAGTAAAAAAAAAATAGAAAAAAGGACTAACCAGTAACTGCAAGACAGTACGAAATAATAGTCAATTACAAGAGAAAAGGCCTAAGATGCGAGTTATATAATAGAAATATCAAAATAAACAGAAGCAGAAGTTCAGAACTCTTGGAAGCGTTTTAACTCAAGATAAAAAATGAAACACCGAGATTCGAACACACATTAGACTAGCGTAAAACGGAATCTAAAAAAAGAAGCAAGTTTCTCAGAAACATAACAATTTATATTTTTAGAGCCAAAGAAAAGAGTACTGGATTGTGATGCGGTATCCATCCTTCTCTACGATAGTGGATGCTTGTTGTTATATATCTAAACAGAGTAAGTATACGTGTTGTGGGTGTGTAAATACGTATGGTTCAGACAACTCAACAATGAAGAATAAAGACAATTTTTGATGCTAGAAATACACACATAAAATATTTACTTCTCTTTTTTTAAAAAAATAAACCAAGGCAATTATAACGTAGAAGAAGAAGGCAGGTCAAAAAATTCCTACAAGGGGATTATAGTAATATACACAAACGGAACGATTCACTTACCTTGAGTTTGATGCCCGGTTATGGGGCGTCGAAAAGTCTGTTGATAGTAGCGGCACCGTTTCCCCTTAGCGGGTGAGGGATGAAGACTGCCGAATTTTTCGCTTTTTTTTATTTCTTCGGAGTGGATCAAACGGGAGAGTTTGTGATTGACCGTCAAATTGATTCGGCGGTCACGCCTCAGTAATCAAATAGACAGAACAATGCGTGGATGCCCCTGCGCGGTGACGCATTTTGTCATTCCGAGTCTGAAACTCATGAAGATCACTTCCATTTATCAAAGTTGGGTACGATTTTACTTCGTTAGAGAACGTTACATTGTCTTTTTGTCCAAATTAATTTGAGTCTGATTCTGGCTCTTCCAAAGTTAGATTAAAGAATAAGAATAAGATATACACTACCAGCCATAATTATTAGGCCACCCCAGTCGTTTTTAAACATTTCATAATATTTTTTAGTATTTAATGCCATGTGAATAATTCTAAGTGAAAATAGTATGGTCCGTGTGCATCAAATGAATATAAAAATATTTAATAATTACCTATACTGGAGTTTTGAAAGAATGAAGACAATTTAGGGTAATTCGGACGAGTTCAATTTTGCTTGCCTTGTAAAATTTTGCAAAGTAATAATAACAAAAAAAAAAACATTCTATTTTCATTTAGAATTATCCACTTAGCAATAAATAGTAAAAATATTATGAAATATATAATTTCTTTTAAAAAACGAGAATGACCTAATAATTATGACCGGTAGTGTAAATTGACTAAAATTAAAAGTACCTCCTTTTTGGCTGAACGGGCCTTCTTAAAAAGGGGGTCGGATAAACTATCCGATTATTTTTCTTCAATCTTTTTTGTTATATCGGTCCTCATTGAATGATAAGGAGCAAATAGTCCTTTTTCGATTTTTTCAGGTTTCCACGTTATTTGGCAAATAGTAGGTTGCACTTTGAAGAGTGTGCCAATCTGAAGAATTGAGAGTATCTTAATTCATTAATCCCTAAAAGATTTAGGGTTGAAAATAGAGATTTAAGTAAAGATATTTTCAACCTGTCCACTCTATCACTTACAGAGATGGAGAAAACAGTTCTTTCTAAAGGATTTGAATTTTGCATTCCTCCAACGAAAGTTAATAAGGAATTAATATACACTGAATTTGAAATCTTATTTTCTCAGTTGCACTTCTACATGCCTCTTTCTTCTGATAAGCTTCCACTTTTCAAATCCAGATTAATTCACCTTGCTAATGAATTTTCTTCTCTTTCATTTGACCAAGATTTTCTTGCCTGGCTGAGTTGACATTTCCAGACCATCAAAGCTTTAAAATCTCGGTGTCATATTTATATCACCAAACCTGATAGTGGTTCTGGAGGAGTTATTTTAGACCTCCAGGACTATATTTCCAAGATGGAATCACTTCTTCATGATTCCATAAAATTTAAGAATATTGGTCCCGGTGATTTGTGTAACAAAACAAGTAAAACAGAGACGAAGATACAAAAACAGTTACTTACTGGGTATAAAAGTAACCTAATCTCCAAAGACGTGTACAACCGAATTAGACCTCTTGGTTCCAAACATCCTCGCATGTACGGCTTATCTAAATGCACAAAAAAAACGATGTACCTCTTAATTCCATTCTATGGTAAGTTCTGCACAACATGAATTGGCAAAGTAGCTAGCGGAAATTATTTTACCTCTTTTGAGTCGTTCTCTTCTCATTGTATTTCGGACGGTTTTAAATTTTCTGATTTTATCAGAAATTCTTAAATTAATTCAGTGGATAAACTTATGGTGTCTTTTGACATTGTAAGATTATATACCAACGTCCTCTACAGGATAACATGGATACTGGCACCGATGTTCTCTATAGGGACCACCTGGGTCCTGTTAAAATTCCTGAAACTTTCTTTCTTAAATTTATGCAGGTAGCTACAGTGTAGGTGGAGTTTCGCTTTGATAATGTCATGTATTCCCAAATTGATGGAGTTTTGATGGACAGCCTCTTGGATCATATTTTAGCTAACATTTGGTTCTTAATTCCCAGAAAATTAATCTCATTGCCATTCTAGTCCATCGTGCGCTTATGATATATTCCTCTTGTGCTTAATATATATATATATATATATATATATATATATATATATATATAAATTTAAAATATATATATATATATATATATAAAAATATATAAATATATATTGTTGTGGGACTTCCCGTTTTTCTATGATAATGGACTCGACTTGAGTATACATATACTTCTACCATAGAGAGTACCGGGGCTAATCCGTAAGTTACCAAGAAATACCGAAGTTACACAGAAAATACGCGTCCGTAGTTATAATATCTCTGAGCTCCATTCAGCCAGAATAATTACACGGATATTCTATTTCCAGCACAGCTTTACTTCAAAGACTTCTGTATATATATTCCTTACTAATCGTATTCCTGGATTACTAACCTGCGTTCCAGTTTGTATATTTACGTTCAATAGAACCTATTTTTTTCTATCTCAAATATTTTTCTGTTGTTCATTATTTTTGTGTGGTTCCCCAACCGGATCCACAACATATATATCCCGGCCAGAAGCAAGTGGATGTATCTAGCCACACTGATGAGCTGTGATACAGCGAAATAGGCTTGTATGTGGATAACTAATATATATATATGTCCTACTTATATTATCTTTTTTATTCCACCCTTCTCTTTTATTCCCGTGGTACATTTTAGCGTAAATTAAATCGGTCTCAGCAGTAGTCCAACCCTATTCTATTTTGAAGTGGCATTTTAGAAAAGCATTTGACAAAGCCAAATAAAGATGTCATGTTTTCTATTTTTAAAGATTTTTCTTATTTTTTCTTTTTTCTTTTATCTTTGTTCTTTTTTATTGATCTAACCTTCCACCCACCCTCTCTGATTGGTGGGTGGATTGCCACGTTTGCATATCTAACACACATTTCCCTTTTTTCTCATTTTCCTTCTCTTCTTTTTCCTCCTCACACTCTCTCTTATTTCTTTTCTGCTATGATCCCGTTTTTCTTTTTTTGCTTCCTCATTTCTAGTTTTCCTTTTTCTTTCCCCTCCCATTCCTGTGACACGTTTATTTCTGATTTCTTTACACACATATACATATTTTTTTAAAATGTCCCTTTCACGGATCAAGTGGAATTCAATTCAATATATTTCAACGTATCCATCTCTCTTCCCACCCTCAGAAACAGCGTTGTGTAGCCTGCATTCTAACATACCCTTCCGTTCCATCAGTCCCTTTCCCACCCATATTTTCTTCCTTATTTCTTTCTCTTTCTTTCTTTTTTACTCTGTTTCTTATTCTCTTACTAATTGCTATAGTTTCCTTTTCCTCTCCCCCCCCTCATTGACGTTAACTTCCGGTGACTTTAACCACACACACTGTCAAATTCCTTTGAATTTTCCATAATAAAAAAGATCACTGATGAAGCGTATTTATTTAGCTGAAATGTTCATTCGATATATGTCATTTTCGAAGTTATATCTAAACACACACACACAGACACACAGACAGACACACGTATATATATGTAACCCGGATATAAGAGAGTTGTCGGGACCCGATAAAAGTTGTCTTATATCCGTGTTTCTCTCATATCCGGGTTTGGCCTATTTTATATACATTATCACAGGCTCTAATTTGTGACCAGCAAAAATATATCTTATATCCGGGTTCCTCTTATATCCGGGTTTCTATTATATCCGGGTTATACTGTATATATATATGTGTGTGTGTGTGTGTGTGTGTGTGTGTGTGTGTGTGTGTGTGTGTGTGTGTGTGTATTTAGATAATTCCTCGAGTTTTTTTTATTCTTAGGAGGAACTCATCTACGTTCCTTCAACCATAGGACTGTGCCTCCCAGAGCCACGACTACTCAAACCAAGTCGCTCACTCCTGAGCTTTATAACCTGATTCCAGCAAGGATATAAACTGAAATTGTAGGAGTATTTTTGAAGTCATTAGATAATTTATCAGTAGTAGTCGTGGCTCTGGAAGGCACAGGCCTATGGTTGAACGAATGTGTGAATGATTGGCTCTATATCAAGTTTAATTAGTTATTACTCCGTCACAAAGGCCCGTGGTACAGTTGGTATGACGTTTACTTAATAACGCAACTGTCTGGGTTTTAATTCCTGCTAGTGACTGCTCACTGCAGATGAGTCCTAAATATAGGTCGAAAAGGCTTTCCAATGCTTTCTGCATTCTGTTGAGGCCGAATAAAAATCTTAACGAATTATCTAATTATTTCAAAATTCCTCCTAAATTTCAATATATATGAATAGAACTAGTTAAACGAAAACAGGTTTCGTTTTATTGTTCACACACATACTAACTTTACCGATATCATAAAACACATACAACATATATAATTCTCTTATAAACTCATTTGATTTAAAAACAAAAAAACAAATTCTCTGAAGCTTGGAGCCAATATACATTATTTTGCTTCCGTTCTTTCGCTACCCAGATTTTTACCATGAGTGGTGTCTTCTGACGATTTTTAATAACTGATTTTACCGTTAATTACGTATCTATAAACAAACAGTGTCGGCAACTATAAAAGACGCTCACAAATCATTCAAAAATATTGACAGAATATTTTAGTATTAAAACTCCTTCATGTGTAGTTCAATGTCACGAGATGTTAAAATGAAGGGAATTCAACCGTTTTTCTTGGACTTTTGATGATGTATGTTAGTCTATTTCAGTATCATTTCCATAAGAAAAGGTGAGAATCGGAAAAACCCGGGACGCAAATTGATGTTTTGGTACTACCGAATGGCGGCGAGCTCGAGAATTTTCCTTCTAGATAAATTGCTTACTCTTTTTATTCGTGTGACATTTTTTAAATAGAAATTGTTGTCGAATTTATTTCTGTGAATCACTAATGCATTCGTTACATTATTATTAGTGATGTCTCTTCTGTGTTCATTTATACGTTTTTTAAATTTCTGCTTGTTTCTCTTATGTACATTAAGGAAAAATTTGGACAATTTATTTTGTATATACCTGTTTGTTCATTATTATGATTTCGGTTTTTTTTTTTTTGGGGATCTGACATTGTCCAAGATAGTTTTCGAGGTTGCTGTTAATATGTGTGTGTTTTTTAGATGAGATAGATTGTTTTGGATATTAGATGTAATGGAGTTGATGTGTAGTATAATGCATCTGTTACTGTTTTGATTATTGTTGTTAACAGTTTTATATAGTTGCCAAAATTGTTTGTTTATAGATATGTCATTTTGAATAAAGCTCATTTCGTCTTTTTGCCTTGATAAAATCCATAGCAGGACGAAACGTGTAGGCAAGTTAAATAGTTTTCCTCGTTTTCTTTTTATCTAACTATATATATATATATATATATATATATATATATATATATATATATATATAGTGCATCGAGGCAGCAAACTCATTTCAACTGAAATTAAAGCCAAAATACGACGTTTAGAACGGCCCATGATTAAACATAATAGACATTCATTGTCTCTTATATTTAACAGTATATGTTTAGAATATATATATATATATATATATATATATATATATATGTGTGTGTGTGTGTGTGTGTGTGTGTGTGTGTGTGTCTGTGTGTGAGATACAAAATTAAATAAATATTTGAGAACAAAATATGGATTTATTGTGGGGTAGCCAACATTATAATGTTTCGGTAGTTATAACCATCATCAGGGCTTATATTTACTGTTGGCGTTTTTTTTGTTTTTTTGTTTTTGTTACGGCCTGTGAAGTGATTTAGAAATGTGATAAAAACTTTAAAATTTTAAGGCTGTTTGAAAGAATTGTAGTAAACTATGACGTCAGTCACGAAATATATATAACGATTGGTTATTTGAAAAAAGTCGTTGAGATGAAATTTAAATAGTTCGCTGCTAGGTTTGTGTATACTTTGTTTAGTTGTATCTATATTTTTTCAATATTGCTGTAATTATTTATGTTTTTTTGATGTTTGTGTGTTTCATTAATTTAGAGATATTTTAATTAAATGTAGGGGTAGTATTATATGGAGGTGGTGTGGAACAGAGTTAAAATATAGTGAATTTTGAATCATTTTATTACAAAAATTGAGATTGCAGTCAAAAGTCCGGGGTCAAAGTAGAGGTTTTGTGAGCGGTTAAATTTAATAGTATCTAATATAATAATATAATAACGCCTACTAATTTAAAACTTTGAGAGTCGCTATATTAAAAAACGTTATAAATATTTCGTGACAGACGTCGTAGGTAACTGCAATTCTTTCAAACAGCCTTAAATTTTTAAGTTTTTATCACATTTCTAAATCAATTCACAGGCCCTAACAACAACAACAACAACAACAACAACAACAAAAATCGCCACAATAGTAAATATAAGCTCTATCGATGGTTATAACACTCGAAACATTATAATGTTGGCTCCCCTACAATAATTCCATATTTTGTTGTTCTGAAATATTTATTTTATTTTGTATCTCACATTGTCAGAATTTATTTTCCATTTTCCTTTATATATATATATATATATATATATATATATATATTTACATATATATATATATATATATATTAAGGAAAACCGCATTAGAAATTTACGAACTGCGTTTGCTATTTGATAACTGTTACCGTTGCTTTGCAAAGTTTTTCTATCAACACAAGTTAAAATCATCTTTGATGGTGGATATTTTTATATTAATGTCCCTGTAATCTATCTGAAGATGGCTCATGTGAGCCGAAACCTTAGAATCAACTTAATAAATAATATCCAAATGTTATACAATTTTTCTTTTTATTTTCACCTGAAATTAAAGCCAAAATACGATGTTTAGAACGGCTCATGATTAAACATAATAAACTTTCATTGTCTCTTATAATTAAACAGTACATATATATACATATATATATAATTAAATTTAGTATATCGAGTCAGCAGAGAATTTTCTAAACATATATTGTTAAATATAAGAGACAATGAATGTTTATTATGTTTAATAATGAGCAGTTGGTTCTTGATGATTGCGTTTAGAATAAAACAGACTGTTGCTTCTAGGTGTTGACTTCAATGTCCAGTTTTATATTTACATACGAGTTATCAGTGATACTGAGCACTTCACTTTCAACCATAAAAATACCATTCCTTAAAATAAAATTTCATCATTATATATATATATATATATATATATATATATATATATATATCAATGATAAAATATTGATATGGACAAGGAAAATAATAAAAAAAGTAGATATGTCTCCGTAATAACGTGTTGACATGTTGGTTCTTATATAAAACTTGAGATTTTCTTATATGGAAAGAAGCAGCGTCTTCTATACGATTATGCCGAAACCGTTTACCGTTTTTGCTTGAAGGTTTCATTCAGGGAATCGAAGGATATCACAAAATGTCTCTTAAAAGTGTTGCCTTCTATTGTTAAACGAAACTTGACATCATCTATTGATAAATGTAAAGGAAATGATGCAGTTTACTGATTCAAATGTTATGGCTTTTTCCCCCCTTTTTTTTTAACTTTCTCTTTTAATGTAAATAGACCCGTGTTATGTGTCAAAAGGAACAACCCCGGCTTTTGTTAAATCCATTTAACGACATCTCTCTTTCATTTGATAATGTAAGGAACATTCACATCCAGAAACGAAATACCTTAAACATGCATGAATAGCCATACGAATAGATACTCAATTCACAATAATTTTTTTAGATTTGTATATGTAAAACGTATAGTAATATTACTTAACGTGTGTAAATATTGACAACTCTAAAAAAATAATATTGTATATTTCAGAATAATAGACGATATATGAACATTGAAAAAAAGAAAAATAACCTGTTCAGAATGAGACGTCGTTTTAAATGTTGAATTTACATACCAGCCTCTGTATCTTGAAGGCTTCGACCCTTTGTAATGGGAAAACATAAAATCATGATCTTACAAAACCCTCCCACAATAAATTCAGTTCTAGCTTATATTCCTATCAAGTTCAAATAACGGATCTAGTACGATCATTGAAGTTAAGCAATGTTGAGCGCAGTTACTACCTAGATGGGTAACTGCTTGTTAGTATATACAGTTTTCTTATGTTTATTTTTCTGATACACTAAACCAAGCTTATAGCTATTTATACGTAGGGAAATATTCGAGACCGACATGATAACAGCGTTCTCGTTCTTCATCCTTTAACTTGTTTACTGCTTCCTGTTGTGTATTTTAGGGACACAGGATAGGAATCAAAAAGGTGTAAATTTCCTTAGATAGTATTATATCTTGGCTTTGAGTGGGACTAGTTTAAAATTATATTAATATATCAGATTATTCAAAAAGTGCCTGTAATATCACGTTAAGCAACGTCTGACCCTGTCAATATCTCGTTGGGCAACCGCTTTGGTATACCAGGTGCTGTAAAGTTGTGTTTTCGTAGGCGTGATATAACTGATAATGGCAGTTAGATATCCAATTTTCGATTGCAGTTGGTGTCGGGTCATTATAATGTTTCGGTTGTTATAACCATCATCAGGGCTTATATTTACTGTTGTGGTTTTTTTGTTGTTGTTACGGCCTGTGAATTGATTTACGCACAAATACCTTTGAGAAAGATATGATTCAATCCATTCTTCTCCACTGAGTTCCAGGTACGGGTTAAATAGTAGCAGTTCTACTGGTAACTTATTATTATCTACCCTACACTAATAAAAATAATAAAAAAAAAATAAAAAGAGAAGAAAAAATTCTAATAATATATGATATGTTTGGGCTTGCAAAATGTCGATAAGCTGTAAAAAAGGCTTGTGTATTTGTTTCTTTGTTACTTTCTGTCGCTGAAGGAGACACAGATAAATTAAAATTAAGCCACCGCAGGGGATCTATAGAGATGAAGCAAAAAAAAAAAAAAGAATACGTGAAAAACCGGAAGAACATGCAAACCGAAACAAAATAAACTAAGTCAGACACCACACACACACACACACACACACACACACATACACACACACACACACACACGAGTTCGGATCAAATATGTAACAGAATCCGACGAAAAAAGAACATAACAAATAAGAAACGTTTATCAATCTAACATGATTCCTTTTTATTAAAGCTTACTCAAACTATAAGAATATGGAGAAAAAGAAGAAAGATAGTCAGGTATTTCAGATTTTGTATTTTTTGATTTTTCTTGGTCAATCATATTTCATGATTAACCAAGGAAACCTTTCCGAAGTTTTAAATAAACGTTAGTGTAATTTATACGGCTTTTCAGGTTGCCTTAGAATCCATTACTTTCTTAAAACATTATATGAATGCGTCTTCTTACCTTAGATTCAGATGACCAGAAGTTATAGTATCTATCTATCTATCTATCTATCTATCTATCTATCTATCTATCTATCTATCTATCTATCTATCTATCTCATTCTGTCCATCTCTATCTATCTATCTATCTATCTATCTATCTATCTATCTATCTATCTATCTCATTCTGTTCATATCTATCTATCTATCTATCTATCTATCTCATTCTGTCCATATCTATCTATCTATCTATCTATCTATCTATCTATCTATCTATCTATCTATCTCATTCTGTCATATCTATCTATCTATCTATCTATCTATCTATCTATCTATCTATCTATCTCATTCTGTCCATATCTATCTATCTATCTATCTATCTATCTATCTATCTATCTATCTATCTATCTCATTCTGTCCATATCTATCTATCTATCTATCTATCTATCTATCTATCTATCTATCTATCTATCTCATTCTGTCCATATCTATCTATCTATCTATCTATCTATCTATCTATCTATCTATCTATCTATCTATCTCATTCATTCATATCTATCTATCTATCTATCTATCTATCTATCTATCTATCTATCTCATTCTGTCCATATCTATCTATCTATCTATCTATCTATCTATCTATCTATCTATCTATCTATCTCATTCATTCATATCTATCTATCTATCTATCTATCTATCTATCTATCTATCTATCTCATTCTGTCCATATCTATCTATCTATCTATCTATCTATCTATCTATCTATCTATCTATCTATCTATCTATCTATCATTCTGTCCATATCTATCTATCTATCTATCTATCTATCTATCTATCTATCTATCTATCTCATTCTGTTCATATCTATCTACCTACCTACCTACCTATCTATCTATCTATCTATCTATCTATCTATCTATCTATCTATCTATCTCATTCTGTCCATATCTATCTATCTATCTATCTATCTATCTATCTATCTATCTATCTATCTATCTATCTATCTATCTCATTCTGTTCTTATCTATCTATCTATCTATCTATCTATCTCATTCATTCATATCTATCTATCTATCTATCTATCTATCTATCTATCTATCTATCTATTTCATTCTGTTCATATCTATCTATCTATCTATCTATCTATCTATCTATCTATCTCATTCATTCATATCTATCTATCTATCTATCTATCTATCTATCTATCTATCTATCTATCTATCTATCTATCTATACTGCGTCTAGAGATTATATGCAAAAGAGATATTGTCAAATACTTTATGTAAAATTCATAGATATGTGTTATCCAATGAAATAATTTGTACTATTATGTATAGCGAGTAATCAATTAAATCCCAATTTTCAATTTCAGATTGATATTTAATATTTTTTCAGTAATTATAGCAATTTGCAGTGTCAAAAGATTATTTGCGAGAACTAGGATTTAGTATTATGGCTCGTAAAAAAGAACTAACAATGAATGAAAAGAACTATATAATCAATAAATTAGCAAAGGAAAGTCTTTGCTTCAAATTTCTAAGGATTTGAAAAGGGATCATCGAACAACCAAGAAAATATGTCAAATGGGAATTTAATCAAGGAAAAAAGTCTCAGGCTGAATCCAGGAATGTAACAAAGCGAGATTATCACAAAACCGAAGAGAATTAATAAGAAACCCAAATGGATCAAGTGCGTTCATATTTGAGGCTGCTGGAGCTCCTATGGTGTGAAGGGAGACAAGCTGTAAATCATTAAGGAAGTTTGCTGATGTAAAAAATCAAATAAACAAACACATTTTAACAAAAGTCATAAGGAAAGAAGATTGCAGTAGGCAAAAAATACATGAAAACTGATTTCAGTAAAGTGCTTTTTCCAAACGAATCAAAGATCACCCTCGACGGGCCCGATGGATGAGCTCGAGGATGGGTTTGCAAGTAACATGACTCCAGAAAACAAGTTAAGCACCAACAAGGCGGTGGTGGGATTATGGTATGGGCTGGGTTATTGGTAATGAGCTCGTGGGTCCATTTAAAGTGAAAGACGAGGTTAAAACTAATTCCAAAAGTTACTGTGATTTTCTAGAGCAAATATTTCTTTGAAAGGCTTGATAACTAGTCTTTAGCCAAGCGTAGATCTATGATTTTTATGCAAGACAACGCACCAAGTCAGGCATCAAAGTTTACTATACCCTGGTTGAAAGAAAAGGGATTCGTTGAAGATTCTCTTATGGACTGGCCTTCAAATAGCTGTAACTTGAATCCCATTGAGAATCTGTGGAGCATCCTCAAAAGAGATATTTATTCTAATGGAAGGCAATTCAGCAGCAAATGTGACTTCTGCGATGTAGTTAAAGTTGCAGACGCAAAAATTACAAATCTAACATCAGATGTTGACAATAGGCTGCTAAAAGTTATTGAAAAGAAAGTAGCATTTGTGCAACAAATTTTAAGAGGTTCTTATTATTTTTTGTTAATATATCTTTTATTTTTAAAATCAAATATTTTTCTTTATGATTTTCCTGTAGGAAATTGACGAATTTGTTCTAAAATATTTCGATATTATTTTTTACATTAGTTTTACAATGTATAATAATGTAAAAGTATCAAAATAAATAGTTGCAAATAAACTACTGACAGTCAAATTAGTCTGTTTTGTTAACTTAGTAAATTCTTTTCCAGTCAAAAACAATAGTTTTATTTATCACTATATATCTAATTTAATATTGAATAGAATCTAAACAACATCCTAATAGGACATTTAACATTAAAGACGCAACTCTTTATAACTTGCGTATAATCTCTAGACGCAGATTATCTAAAACATCACTCAATAAATCCCGGGAAGAAGTAATAAAACAACTTTCAGGCAAAATTCAACTTTATTCATCAACATCTAGGGTAATACACTGATTCCAACGCTCTTTCTAACAAATCCATGCTTTTTTGTAGAATTTTTCTAGGGTAATACACTGATTCCAACGCTCTTTCTAACAAATCCATGCTTTTTTGTAGAATTTTTCATTGGCCTCAAAATACCCCTTAGATTCCGATATCACTTCTTTATTAGAACCAAATCTCTTTCTCTGGAGCATTTGTTTGAGGTCTACAAACAGCCAGTATTCGCTGGGGGCCAGATCTGGAGAACAGGGTGAATATGGAAGCAATTCGAAGTGTAACTCATTTACTTTTGCGATCGACTTGCGACATGGTGCCTTATCTTGGTGAAAGATTTTTATTTATGGACGTTTTTTTGGCGATTTCTTTCTTCAAACGCAACAATATTTCTATATAATATTCGCTATTGATGGTTCTTTATTTTTCAAGGTAATCGATTAAAAAATATTCAAAAATACGGAGGCCAAAACCTTGCCTGCGGATGTTTGCGTCATTGGTCGCTTTGGACGGCTTTCACTTGTTGCTTTTTCACTCAGCTCACTGCCGATTTGTCTCCGGAGTGAAGCCCCGGATCCATGTTTTATCCATCGTCAGAACTCCTTCTTGTTGCATTGCAACAGTTGTAGATAACACTCTGAATCGTCGACGCGTTGTTGTTTTTGATCAGCTGTGAGCAAACGCGGCAACCACTTTGCACACAGCTTTCTCACTGACAAATGATCATGCAAAATAGTGAATACACTGCCTACTGATATGTTCAACGTCTCTGCTATATCACGAAACTTCATTTTATGATCGGCTAAATCGAGTTTGTGGATATTTTTGGTGTTTTCCTGGACAACAGCCGATTTTGGGTGACCTGCGCCTTCAGCATCATTTGTGTATGTACAACCGCGTTTAAAGTCAGCATACCACCTCTTGAATAACACTTATCAAGTCATTGCTTTGCTTGAACAGTATTTTTCTCATCAGAAAGCCATGATTTATCAGCACACAAAATTCAGATTTGTCCATTGTTTTAAAAATTTGCAACAGTAGCTTCACTAAAATAATTGTAATTTGTAAACTAATAATCCGAATGGGCCTAATTTTTATCACGTGCCATTTGAAGGTTAGAACTTCATAAAAATCATATGGACTTTTTTTATTAGTGGTGCAAATTATATCAGGCCCGGAACTTATTAAGTGATGTTTTATCTATCTGAATGTCTCACTCTGTTCTTATCTATCAATGATAGATAGATAGTCATCCGTACACAGTCATGATTTGCTGTATCCCAGCTCATCAGTACAGCTAGACATTCGATATATTCAAGCCGGGATTGAAACCTGATATAGATAGATAGATAGATAGATAGATAGATAGATAGATAGATATGTGGCGAAATGTTTATAGCGCTATAGCTACAAACATGGAAAGTGCTCGGGTGAACAAAATCTTAAATATTACTGTTTTATATTTTGGCGATAGTAGTAAACTATTATTATTATTATTAATAGTAATAATAATAAGATTAATAATAATAATAATACTTGTAACTTAAAAGGTTACTGCGTTAGTAATCACCAAAACACAGGTTGGGAATAATCGTATATCAGCAAATACAAGAATTTCTCGCTGTGTGAAATAGACTGCTAGTGAACTGCAAGTGAATATAACCGCTCTTCTCTTAGTATTTGACACCTTCCAACCAAGGTTAATGCGACACTAGTTCAATTAAAGGTGGGATTCTGACCCCTTAAGCTCAGCCAAAAATATCCCGATCGGGTCGGGCACTTGTTTCTTTCACCCCAAACGGTTCCCTTCTGCTCGGGAGGAGTGAATTGAGCAAGCGAGAGAGAGAATATGGATCGGTACGATCACTCTACTCTTCCCTCTACTTCAATAGTGTTCACGTATTTAAGAAGATAGGAACATACCATTACTGTTTAAAGGTAGGTATACAACAACAACAACAACAACAACAACAACAATAATAATAATGAAATCTTTGAATGAGTTCAAAGCGTACTAACCATTATGTTAAATGAATATAACACACATAATAAGCTCAGACCGTGATCATAATATTTTAAAACAAAGAAAGCCAAATGGCATAGTATCTTTTGTATTCAAAAAGATAAGAGCCTTTCTACATAATTGCCACTCTGTTTATTAAAGGTCTCGTGAGTTAGTTGATCTTAGTTTTTTATATTATATTCGGTTTGATTTGTTTTCCATTTTATTAGCTATTCTAAGATTTCCAGCGCTTTATTTGACATCAAGAGACTTAATACGCATTTGAAATTCTGTTTAGAAATAAACATTAAAAAAAAGGTGAAAATATTTTCATGTGCCTAATAAAAGCATTTTTTCGTTTATTAGCTCCGGCTATGAGATGAAGAGATTGCAATATTTCATATATTCTTGGAGTAATGATTCACAATTGTTCATTTTTTATAAACATATTAAAAGAAATAAAATTTTCAACATTTAATTTAGTAGTTCATAATAAAACTTTTAACACAATGGAATCTTTCGTAGATGACGAGCGCTGGTTATATATTTATTTGCTCTATTGTGTCTCTAAAAATAACTTATAAAATCTAATGTATGATATTAAATCATAGGACTTCCACATTTATTCACTTTTTATATACATGACTAACGTCAAATGTAGCAGCACACGATACAGAAATTTTGTTAACATAAAACATCTGTTGTTGCTAATATATTAATACCGAGTAAAACAATATAAAAAAAAGATTACAACTTTTGGAAGGTATTCATATGAAGTCATAGCATGACAATTATTAAGTCCGGGGTAGCTATGATGGCGTAAAAACGTGTGAACTAATACGCATATACATTACCAATAAACGAACAAATATTATTTATAAAATATACATAGGTTTTAACTGAGACGGTTGGGAGGTAAAAACGTTTTTCTATGGTGATTAAAGATAAGTAGCTTTGTTTTGGAAACATTAAAATTTACTAGCCATTTCTTGACCAAATTCAAAATGGGATTAGAGTTCCTTATCAAGAGAAACAGCGAGGTTTACTTTATCAACTTTAACAGAATTCTTATTGAGGCGGGAGTAAATGGTAGTGTCGACAACGTAGATGCCTACTTGTGAACTTTTTACATCAGGAAGAGCATTCATGAACATCAGGAAAAGTGTATGATCTAAGATAAAGCATTGAGAGACACTCTCTTTCCTGTGATACAATCTGGAATTATTACCGATTAATAAAACTTCATTACTCGATTTGAGAGGAATTATTGGATTAAATCAAAGAAGCATCTATTTATGCCATAGCACTGTAGCTTGCACAAAAGACCAGCATGCAAAACCCTGTCTAACGCTTTCTAAATGTCCAGGGCAACAGCTCGAGCTTATCAAAACCCTGATATATATATATATATATATATATATATATATATATATATATATATCATTTTTAATCATTTCACCCCAAGCGAGGCATTCCACCGCCACTATTGCGCATGGGGTTACATAAGGGAAAGTGATTGGAAAGAGTGGTTAGATATAGGAAATGTCAAAAGAAGGGTGATAGACGGGTAAGAATAGCAAGGATGGGGGTTGGGTAGATGGGAAGGGTGTTTGAGAGCATGGATGCGAGTTAGTGTGTTAGGAGGTGTCTATTGACCTTACATTTAAACTCCTGGAGATTGTAGCTGTCGGGGAAGCAAGTGTATGGAGGGGAATTCCACAGGCGGGAAGTGCGAGGAAAGAAGTAGTTGAAGTAGAAATTGCGCTTACATCTTATCTGTTTCACAGTAAAAGGGTGGGACCCAGTAGTTAATCTAGTATCTCGTGCACATTCATACCTAGTGGGTACCAGTGATCTAAGTTCATCGGATCGGAAGCCGTGAAAGTATTTATATTAGAGGCACAGGGAAGCCACTTCACGCCGGTGAGCGAGTGACTGCTGGCGGTCTGCCAAGTCGGGATCGATCACATTGCAGATTTTCCGTTGTATTTTGTCAAGAACCCCGAGAAAAATAGCAGGGGCACCTGACCAAATGTGGCAGCAGTATTCAATATACGGGCGGATGGTAGACCTATAAATGTGCAGGATGGATTCAGACGGGAAAATCTTCCGGGCCCTGCACAGAGAACCGACTTTCATAACAGCGGATTTAGCGATGGATTCGATATAGTCATTCCACTTGAGGTTTGCTGACAGTGTGAGACCAGGGAAACGTAGTGTTTTACTCTCTGAGAGGCTAGCCTGTTCTATGCTAATGGGAGGTAGGAGCGATTGGCTATGATGGCTAATTGATAGCAGCTTCGTTTTGGAAGCATTAAAATTTACGAGCCATTTTTGCCCCAGTCTACTACGGATTGGAGGTCCTTCTCAAACTCGGCAGCGAGGTTCGCTTTGTCGCTCACACTAGATTTTTGGTCGAGGCCAGAGTAAACTCTGGTGTCATCGGCGTACATGTCTACTTGGGATCTTATGGCATCGAGGAGATCATTAATGTAGAGGAGATCATTAATGTAGATCAGAAAGAGCGTAGGACCTATGATAGAGCCTTGAGGGACAACCGCGTTCGTAAGGTAGTTTTGGGAGGCATGTCCGTTTTATACCACCTTCAATGTGCGGTTAGAGAGGAATGACTGGATTAGGTCAAACACATGTCCAGTTATACTATAGCTCCGCAGTTTGTGTAGGAGGCCAGTATGCCAGACTCTGTCGAACGCTTTGGAGATATCCAAGGCAACGGTTCGAGCTTCGCCTTTCTTGTCGAGAGCCTGGTATATATACACGGTGATGGTCATTAGCATATCGGCAGTAGACCTAGTAAAGCGGAAACCATACTGTTTGTCCGAGAGAAGCCTGTGGGCTGTGAGATGCTGAACCATCTCAGCGTTGATAATGGCTTCGAACGCTTTGCCAAAGATCGGAAGAAGGCTGATACGCGGTAATTTGCGGAGTCCGAGGGTTCTTCAGTATTTTTAAATATAGGAACTACAGAGAAAGACTTCCAACAGGCAGGAAAGCAGGAGGCAGAAGTTGTAGAGCTTAGAGAGGACAGAGGAGAGTTCAGGGGTACATTTCTTCAAGACTATTATTGGAATTCCGTCCCCACTGTTCGCTTCGTGAGTGTCAATTTTTGAGATTATTTTAGTGACCAGCGAGGGTGTAATGGGGATGTCATTCAGTTGAGCCTCAATTCTAGGTGGGAAGTCAGATGTAGATACTCCAGACGAATCCAGTCCCAAATTGGTGGAGAATCTGCGAGCAAAGCATTCAGCCTTGTCCACTGAGGAGGTGAGGACCTCGAATTCATTGATTACTTGGGGTATTAAGGTCTTACTCATGTTGAGCACGGTTTTACAAAGTCGCCAGTAGTCTTTGGCGCCGAACTTACAGGATGCTATGCGTTGCTTCATTCTGGCAGCAAACAACATCTTAGCTTCGTTAAGTATCTTTTTACACTTATTACGAGCTGAGGCGAAAAGGCGCCTGTTTTGATCCGAATGGTGGTTTCGATAGAGCCGGAAAAATGATTCCGGTGGGCAATAGCGACCGAGCAAGCGGGCGAGAACAAGTGGGGGCGAGCGGGATTTAAGCTGAAATTTCCTGGCTGGGATGAAAGCATTGATGCCAGCCTTAACCCAAGAGGAGACCTCAGACACACAGGAAGTCGCGGAACGAGTCCCAGTCTGCTCTTTGGTAGCAGTAGGATATTCTGCTTGTCTGGGTTTCTTGGCATATATATATTTGGTGATAATCGTTAGCATAACAGCAATAGATAGATAGAAAAAAGCTAGTAGGTGTAATATGAAATAGAATTATTGGGGAGAGTTATGATTGCCTATATCCTGAAAAAAAAAGAAGTTTGAAGACTGATTTCCCTGTAATCAATAGATGCTAATTCGTGTCGTTTTTGTGGTACATTTCCTCTCGTGTAATAAACAGATAAGCATCACTGACAAATTGTTATAAAGCTGTCATCGATCGATAGACAGACAGACAGATAGATAGATAGATAGATAGACAGATAGATAGATAGATAGATAGATAGATAATCTATGAGGGACATACTGATCCTGTTTAGACAATTTTATACGTTTATGTTGGTCTGAGAACTTTTCATGTTAATAGAGACAGAGCAGAGAAAGACTCGCCACATCCCACCTAATCTATCTATCTATCTATCTATCTATCTATCTATCTATCTATCTATCTATCATAGAAATATTTATGCAGCACAAGAAATAAGAACTCATTGGCGCAAACATGATGATTAAAAGAAAGAAATTCCTTGAAAAATGAAGAAATCAAATAAAAAAGAAAAATGGCGGAAAAGCTAAAATTCTAGAGAAATACACGAAAAGATTGAAGAAGAAATAAAGCATTGTTTAATGGGAATAAGGGAAATGACGATAAAATATAAAAACTGTGTTAAAAGAGAACAAAAAAAAAAGTAATGATTACATGGAATATCCTAAATTCGAAAATCTCTAAGTGACGAGGGATCCGATAAAAGAAAAAAAATTGAGTTGAATATTTTTCTACAAAATCTAAGCGGAGGCAGACAAATTCACTCGAAATGAAACCGACCAAGAAAAAAAAAAGGAAAAACAAAAACAAAAACAAAAACAAAAACAAAAACAAAAGAAAAAGCAGGTAATTAAGGTTAAAAGAAAAATAATCAAACATAAATAAAGATAAATAAATAAATAAAAAATGATAAAAAAATGTAAACTTATTACAAAATAATAATCAGGACAAATAATAAACAAGGAAAATATTACCTTGTCAAAAGAGAAGAGCCCTTTTTATTTCTCAGATTTCGAAATACATTTTAAAATTTTTTTTAAAAACTTTATATTTATTTATTTCTGATATACACCTTCATTTCTAATACCAATATCGGCCCTTTATTCGTCTTTATTTCTACATTTGGGATAGAGTTGACATGTTTTTCTTATTTAAGCTTTCCAGCAATGCTAACTTTCTTTCTTTTTGCTTTCTTTCTAGTCTCTTCATATCTATCTTTATTAATATTATGATATTTATCTGGCAATGATATATATATATATATATATATATATATATTTCATTGAAAATTCTTATATAATTTTTATGATTTTTTCTTTTCAGAACTCAATTTATATGGGAATTGTCTAAATGTCTTTTTCCGAGCGCTTTCGGCTACACTTTTAACCATTAGCAAGAGTAAATTTTGCTTTACGTATAACTGAATATGTGTGAAGTTTATGTATATAGAGTCATGTGTATTTTATATTCCAAATACGGATTAGCACCTTCTTGCTGTTTTCATAATTGATATTATTAAGCGTAGGGATTTTATTTTATTAATAATACTACCAAGATTTTTAACCATTTTTTGCATGTGTACCTTACTACCACGTTCGAATTGTCAACAAGTATATCACGGATAAGGCCTGGTAGATCTCCGTGTTTGTTTAAATGAGATCGGATTGAACTATAGTCTGAAAGCTGCAATGTCAATCTTGTTAATTTTTTAGTTGTGTTTACGATGCAATTGTTTACGAATTTGGATTGTTCCCGAGCACAGTTTTTCAAAGAAGATTAATATTGTAATATAACAATCTGGCCCCACCCGAGGAAGGTTGATGCAAGCGATGGTGTTTCCCGTCGGTGAAGGGGTCGGCGAACGACAAGACAGGTGTTTGAGAAATACATCCTGTCGGGGCTTGGAGCGGATGTCGTTTGACCTTATTTCCGACAGCGGCGGAAATGACTACGGAGGCAAACAGAACAGGTGTCTCTGGGAATTACGTGGGCGTTGCGTGGGCGAGGCAAAACCGGAAGGAAAGTCCCGGTTCTAGAAGACTATATAAAGACCTCGACACACGGATTCGCCAGCAGAGAACGGCCAGTGGAAGCAGAGGGACACCACAGGCAAGACTACACTCCCGTCGACCCATTCTATGTGCGCTCTCACTCTTCTGTTCTCTATTCCACACGGTTCGTCGTCATTAATAAAAATATAACCTTATATTTTTATATATGCGTGTTTGTTGTTTTGTCGTCGTACGGCGATATATAACAATATTAATTAGTTAGTTTTTGTTAATAATTAAAGTAAACAAGTAAGCAGATGTATTAAAAAGTGTTCAAATATATATATTGTAGAACTTTTGAATATTTTTAATTTAGAAATGAGTTTTTTCCGCAACCTGGGTTTCCACATTTTGTTATCGTCAGGCGATTTACATTAAATGATTTTACCGTTTTTCAAACTCTTGAACAAGGACTTTTCACGAAAGAACGACTGCAATTTTCAAAAAAACCGAAATTTAAGAATCTTAGAACAATTTCATCTATGTTTGTCTGATCCTAGTAAGTATTTATGGGTATGATTACATTTAGACATAATGTCTGATCTTTCATTGAGTAAATTTTTTTTCTGCGAACAACATACTCGCTAATTGTTTTTCCTGACACAATTTGCATACATTGCCACCGATATAAGATTTTACTATTTTCACTATATTCCAAGTTATACTAGGGTATTTTTTTATATTTCAATCTTAATTTACACACGTGGCTAGCCAAATTGGTAAAATATTTGAGGTTTTCCATTTTAAAGGAAGATTTGTGAATATTCCATAAATTTTTAAAACTGTGTTTGATAAATCCTAAATATGTTTTATTTTGACCATCTATGTTATGTACTTCTGCTTTGAAAATAACCCCTTCTGTATTACAAAGTCCGTTAAGTGGGCAGTTGTTTTTGTCTCTGCATTACCTTTTGTTAATGATGTTATTTTGTACGTTGTTATTTAGGTTCCTGGCGTTTTTTTATGTAATTTTATAAATTACTCGCACAGCTTTAACTTAATTTGATTGAATTCCTATTGAAAATTTTATTTAATTCTGAGTTTTTTGAGAAGTGTTTATTGATTAATTTAAAAAGAAAATATTTGTTCTATCTTGGACTTTACTTCTAAGTTAAACGGTGGGTTGAACCAAATAATGTTTCATATTCTATTATTGTTTTTCGTATGTTTGTTTGGCTGAGATTTTTAATCTAAAATGTTCTTATGGCCAGGTTTTTTCAGGCTTTTTGATAATCTTTTTTTCTTTTCATCAAAGATTGATTTGTTCGACAAAATCTTTGAAATCCCGTGGTCTACTATGCTTACTGGATGGTTCATTTTGCACAAACATATTAGGCAAATCAATCGCTGTTCTGTGTATCAATCCACCACCTTAGTATGCCATGTGAGTCTTAACTTTGCCAAGTCTTCATTTCTCATAATGTTTCCCGAAATTTCAGTTATCTACATCTAATTTTAAGAAAACCAGGATATGACGATAAACTACATCTAGCAGTAAGGTCTCTCATTCGACGATTAGAGGTTTTGACTCGCGTGGAATCACTTCCTAATTTTGGTTGTACCCAATTCCTGCCTGATCCATTATTATCTGTTAAGGTTCTAGTGATGAACAAATATTGAATCCCAAAACATAAATAAGACACTGCGAAATTGTTAAAATACAATTTCATGTAAAACAAATTACCAAGAATACATATTTATAGCACGACAAGGAAACCATTTTATTGTAAAATTGCCAGGATTATATTTTATAGCAAAATGATCAATAATACATCTTACATGAAGATGAAAACATACAATTGCCATAAAATATATTTAATTGAAGCCATAAAATTGTGAAATTTAGATTTCGGCGTTAAATAATGGATGAGGATTAACTTGCTGCTAAACAAAAATCAATCAACAGATCAATCTAATTTTATACATATATATATATATATATATATATATATATATATATATATATATAGATAGATAGATATAGATATATATATATTCTTAAAAAAAGATATAGTTATACGCTTCACACCCTGATTGAGCACTATTGATAAATCAGTATCTACTTAAGCACCGTTCATTCAGTAATGAATTTGAACACTCTCAGCTACTGGCGTATGTTTACATTGTATATAATATGCTAAAAGTCTGCCTTTCTCTACCGAACGCCCATAGCTCAGAGGTAGAAAAGCCGACTGATGTCAATTCGGTCGTGTTTCAATCCTGATTAGAAGCAATCGGATGTCTAAGCGTACTGATGAGCTGTGATACAGCGAAAGACATCTGTCTGCTGATGACTATATATATATATATATATATATATATAGATATGTGTGTGTGTGTGTGTGTGTGTGTGTGTGTGCGTGCGTGCGTGTGTTATTATTTTCATTCTGTACAAATTCAAAGAGTCACTACCGTTAGAGGGTTAGCTAGTTAAAGTGTAAGAGGCATAGTTTACAGGGATATGTGTTGAAGTTAACTGTTAACTTGAATAGGTTAACATTGTATGCAAACATTCACTTGGGAGTTGTATCCCTAGAGTAGCAGTTCATGGGAAGTAGCTGTTCAATTGACACTTACATGCGATGAATTGAATATGAAATGTTGAGAGTGGTTCACTATAATGAGTGTAGCAAGGCGGCTGTTAAAGCTTAGGATTAATGGAACAAAGAAATAGATTTAGCCTTAACACTTATCATGTAAATAACGATAGAATAGCGAGAGGCTTACAATGTTTTGTTTGTTGGAAAGGGGTTGTTGATTAATCACCCGCAAGGCTGCATAGATGATTTTAAACAATAGGGTCAGTCAGTTAAGTGCCATACGTGATACACGCTTTGGCGACCATGTCTCGGAAGAGACATGACTGACTGGGCAGAAGATTATCCCGCAGTAGTTTGCCATTGCTTTCTGCGGTAGACTGGTTGCCGACCAAGGCTATAGAACCCAATCTGTTCTATTATTTAACCCATAACTGGAGAGAAGAGGCGGATTAATACCTTTCCCAAGGGTATTTGCGCGTAGGTGAATGCAAGGAATTCGACTGGAATTCGAACTCGGCTTCCCGATTTCTCGCTCCGAGCCGTAGCTGGCTGTAATGTGCGTAGCACAACGGGTCTTAAGAATGACGGTTAGAACTAGTGGAACGAACAACTGAGCTCACCTGAACACGGAATTAACGTTAGAATAGCGAAAGATTTGCAATATTTCCTCGAAAGAAAGGGGTTGTAATGCGGAAAAAATGAATCACCAAAAAGGCCTTGAAGATTTAAAAAATTGTATCAAGACCCGCAAGAATGAACTAAGCCTTTTTAACCCAGATGTGGCAACAATATTTATTTATGTTTTTTTATGATTCTTGTAAAAATAGTGTATAGTATGGTTTGGGCGTTAGTTATTTACACTAAATCTTCATTTTAATTCATTATAATCACATGCTATTACCGATAGGAAAAATATGAATCCATTCCTCCACCTCCATATATGGGTAAAACAGAAGAACTGACTGAGTTCTATAGCTTTGGTTGATAATCAGTCTACCATAGTAAGAATTTGCAACCTACTCAAGGAAAATCTTCGAACCACATACGATTGGAGACCGCTTTTGGGGCCAAAAACATGAAAATTCTTCGAAGGAAGAAGCCGGCTCAACCCGCCCAGTGTGAATGCCACCATAGACAGACCGGCAGACAGACCTCTTTTCTAGGATCATTACTAATAGATTGTATATATTAGTTCCAGTTGATTCCTCTCATGAACTGTTTGAAGTCATGAACTGTTCGAACTGTTTTTGAGAAAACCCACATCCAACAAGATAGGAGAAGTTTCCGGTTCTTATCGTCGATAGTTCGGATTTGAACGTACTGAATTTTACAAGCAATTCCTTCCCCATTGAACTATCATCATCAGGTCAGAGGTAAAGTTAACTGCCAAATTCTTGTCATCCTTCATATAATATAAATGTAAGCTGGGTCAAAGTTTGTTTGTTTAGCAGCATTTCAACTCCCTATACGTCATTTATTGCCGAAATTAAATTTTCTTGGGAGCGTTAGTAATTTCTTTGAACAAATACATTGTTGGTATACATTTTTTAATATATCGATAGTAATATATTTTTGTTTTTTTTTAAATATACGTTAACAATCTTTTTCACTTTTTAAAAAATATATTATTGAATATAGTTTCTTTTTTTTTTGCAAAAATGGGTTACTGTTATTTTTTATAAAAATATTTTTCTGGTCATCATTTTGCTATGAAAATAAGTTTTTATCATAATGTTTTGAGAGTAGTGCGTCGTGGGGCAGTGGATATCGGCCTGGAACAAAATATCGGAGAGCCGAGTTCAATTACAGTTGAATTTGTTGCATTCCCTTACGCGCAAACAACCTTGGGTATTGTATGAATCTGTCACTACTCTCTCCATCTATGGGTTAAATTGCGAGATAGATTGGGTTCCGTAGTTTTGGTTGGCAACCAGTCTACCGCAGAAAGTAATGGCAACCCACTGCGGGAAAATATTCTACCTAGTCAGTCATATCTCTTTCCAGACATGATCACCCAAGCGTGTATCACGTGTGGCACTTAACTAATATGCGAAAACCGGTAAGAGAGAATTGAACTAACAACCTCGGTTGTCACTCTTTATTCTACACCTTAATCTCAGAGTTGCAATGAAAATAGGCAGGACAGATGACAGAGAAAAAACTCCAAGTAAAATAATTATGACGATTATTCATCTAAAATTAGTAAAAGAAATGATAATCGGGTGACTTTATAGGAGTTCCTCAACTGTTTAGAAGATCCGACCAAACGAATATTGCTTGTTTGTCTTTGTAATAAAACGGTTTAAGATCTATCAGGATGTGCGTGGATATCGACTCCGAACGACAAATCGGGTTGCCGAGTTCGAATTCCAGTTGAATTCCTTGCATTCGTTTACTCACAAAGACCCATGATAAAGATAATAATCCGTCTCTTTCCCCCCAGTTATGGTTTAAATAATAGGATAGATTGGGTTCTATAGTCTTGGCTGGAAACCAGTTTACCGCAGAAAGCAATGGCAAACTACTACGGGATAATCATCTGCCCAGTCAGTCATGTATTTTTCGAGACATGATCGCCCAAAGTGTGTATCACGTATGGCACTTAACTAACTGAACTTGACTATCAAGATTACACACAGATAAATTAACGTCTTAATATACAAATAGCCGGATATTTTGTAAATAGATTAACTCTTAAATTCTTGTAGTTACTGTAAAGAACAAAAATTAGTTATTCTCTACACTTTCTACTCTTTGATATTTTTATTCAGGGCGTTGATGATTAGGGTTATTTTTAATCATTTTACTTTAGTTACGGTTATAATGCCAGTAAGACCCAGGGGACTACCGAGTGCAAGTTAAGAAACAGTTAGCATAGAACTTACGGCTTCGTTTAGCCTTTTTAACTGTAAAATGATGAGACCTTGGCGCCAGTCCTGTACTGCACTAACTACAAAAGGAAGAGACTAAAGAACGCAAGATAAGTTAGCTGATAAAATACTTTAGATTTTTGAAGATCAAATTTAAGTGGACAGCAAGAATCCAAAAGAGATATCCATAAATGAGAACAGCGAAAGAAGAAATGGTTAACATATACGTAACGGTTATGTTTGCGCATCAAAATTACTGGGAAGCAAGAAACCAAAGGAGACTTTCACAAGAGAGAATTGGGAGAGAAGAAACTGTTAGCCTAGAACTTACATCTAGTCATTTTAAGAGTTAGAGTTTTCTCTCTTTCTTTGCAACCCTTCCTGATCGTTTTTTTTTTTGTTTTGTATTACGTGTTCCTCTATCTATTTGCCCGGCTTATCCTATGAATGTTAAATTCTCCTAAACTTCTTTAATCATTACACAGCTTGGGAATGTTCGGTTAATTTTTTACAGACCGCTCCGAAGAACAGCGTGAAAAAATTTGTTCAACCTTTCCTTTCGGAAAGGTTGCTACTTGAATTTAACAATATAAAATAGGATGTCAGCGCTACAGAATGTTGTTTTTTTTGATTGCCTGTTTTTCCCTAAGAATTTCAAACAGAATTAGACACAGTAGAAATAAAAACGCGTCTGGGGATCAAAACGATGTTTACGGGAATTTGAGGGATGGGATTCATTCACGCTATTTGGTTCTGAGTGTAGTTTGAGATGAAACACCTGGCCGAACGGCAGGACTGATTATGAAGTTTCCTCACCCAACCCAGTTCTTTCCGTGCCATTCGTGCCTCACTCGTCATTTGGTATTAATCCGAAAGATCGCCTTCTTTGAAACTAGTTCCAGAATAGCTGAGAAATGTTTTATTATAGAACAAAAGGATAAAATTGTTGGGTGGCTACATTTAGTTGAACAAAGAATAAAAATCAAGAAAAGAAGAAGCTGTTTGCTTGTTTTGATCTATCTCTCACGTATGTTGATCTATCTCTCTCGGTCATATCTCGTTGAATACACCGGTTCTCGTCTGATCACCGAGGTTAAGCAAGGTTGAGCCTGGTCAGTATTTAGATGGGTGACCCCTTGGAAATACCGGTGTGGTGCAATAGATGTCGGCTCGGAAAGGGAAATCGGGAAGCCGAGTTCGAATTCCAGTTGAATGCCCTGCATTCAAGCACGCGCTAATACCCTTAGAAAAGGTATGAATCCGTCCCTTTACTCCTGTTATGGGTTATATAAGAGGACGGATTGGGATCTATAGCCTTGGCTGGCAACCAGTCTACCGCAGCAGGTATTGCCAACCTTTTGCGGAATAATTAAAATGCCTGAGGTCTATACAGGGTAGGACTTGGAATCCTGTCCTTAAAAAAAATCCCAACGAATCTTTCTCCATCGCTAGGGAGGAAGCCGGCTCAGCCCGACCAGGGTGAATGCCGAAACAGGTACAGGTAGGCAAGTATGCGCAACTTTTGAAAAATATATAGAAAAATACCGGTTTTCTCTTTTCCAATCTTTTCACTCTTTTCCTTTTTTATTATTTTTTTTCGATTGGAGTAGATAGACTAAACTATCGCCCGGTTCACACACCACCAACATCTATTGAACAGGTGAAGAGGCTCATCCCTTGTTTCCTGTTTAGGATGTGGTTTCCGGCTTTCTCTTTTCCATTCTTTTTACCCTTACGTAGCCCCCTGCGCATCAGTGGCGTTACCGCCTTGCTTGGGGTGATATGATTAAAAAAAAAAAATGGCTGGTTATTATCGATTTCTAAGCACATCCGTTTCCTTGGTTGGCTAACCAATTCTTCTTTCAAAATCCCGCTCAGGTATATTTATATTTCTTCAACATCCACAGGGCCCGATTGTGCTTTATGTTGCAACTATGCTGAACGGACCTTAGTTACAATTACTAGAAGAAACGTTACTGGAAGAACAGGGATACGTTAGAAATTATTTTACTGTAGTCACTCAGCTTAGTGCCATATGTGATACAGTCTTGGAAAATCATGTCTCTTTCGAGACATGACTAACTAGACAGAAGTTTTTCTCACATTAGGTTGTCATTTCTTTCTGCGGTAAAATTGTTGCCAATCAAGTAGCAATCCTGCTTTTCAACCCATAGCTGGAGGGAGAAAAGAAGAATTCATACCTTTCCAAAAGATATTTGTTTATCGCTCTTAGCCAATATTTATTCAACTGCAGCACGCATCCTACCCTTATTGTAATGGTAACTTCAAAAGATAGGAAGAAAAATTGGTCGGTGGACAGAATAAATGTCAAACGTTACTCACGTATTGAGACTGTGGTGATACCGAGCAAAACGAGGGACCGGATGTTTGCACTCTCAGGACCAGAAAGCAAATGACCAAAACTGGTCGGTGCGCAGCCGGCTACACGCAGAGGTTCCGGCAGAAAGCCAAAAATTAATTAAATATCAAATTCCAGTTCGCGAGCATACGCAAATTTTATTTATCAGCCAATGGGAAGCCCAGAATCAAATACGACTGTGAATTCCCAAATGATCTGCTGGGATCCACAAAGACGATATAAAAATCCGATACAGAAAGTAAGACAGACAGAGACACCGACAGAGACAGACAGACTCGAGAAAGCACTAGCGTAATTAGCACTTCCCTCGACCACGTACTATGCTCGCCGCCTTTCCCTCTCCTTTTCTTCTTCGCTGTCTCTAAACTACTTACCGATCAAAAGAGCGGTTACATCAAAGACATTCCTAATTTACAACGCTACCAGATTCATACGCACAAGTTCTCTTTTCAGCATTTTATTTATTTATTTATTTATTTTAATCATTTCACCCCGAGCAAGGCAGAAATGCCACTGATGAGCGTGGGGCTACATAACTGTAAAAAGATTAATTAGAAAAGGGTGAGGAGTACAAACTAGTTAGAAAGGAGCGATAGAAAGCTGAGAATAGGGTGCGAAGACAGATACATAGGTGGAGAGAAAGGGAAGGTTATACGGGGGTGGGGAGAGAGCTAGAGTCCAGTGGTTAGTAGATGAGTATTGACTTTGCATTTAAATTTCTGGAGGTTGTAGCCGTCAGGAAAGCAAGGATATGGGAGCGAGTTCCACAGGCGGGAAGTGCGAGAGAAGAAGCTGCAGGAGTAGAATTGTCGTCTGCATTTGGCTAACCTGACTGTGAATGGGTGGGACCCAGTTGCCAGTCTGGTTGTACGAGTAAACACCTGTTGAGGAGGCACCAGTGACTTAAGTTCGTTGGAGCAGAAGCCATGAAAGTATTTATAGAACAGACAAAGGGAGGCCACATTTCGACGATGGGGAAGTGGCTGCAGTCGAGCCGCCAGATCAGCACCTATCACATTACAGACTCTCCTTTGGAGCCTGTCAAGAACACTGAGGAGAACGGCAGGAGCGCCTGACCATAAATGGCAGCGGTACTCATGCACGGACGAATGGTTGACTTGTATATATGCAGGATGGATTCAGGCGGAAAAAACATCCTGGATCGACATATTGACCCAAACTTCTTAGCAGTAGATTTTGCTATGGATTCGATATAGTGGTTCCATTTGAAGTCTTAGGAGAGGGTAGGGCCGCGGAGGCGTAGTGTATTGCTCTCAGGGAGAATCGCTTGGTCCATGCTTATGGGAGGCAGGAGGGGTTGCCTGTAATGTTTAATAGGCAACAGCTTGGTCTTAGACGAATTGAAGTTGACAAGCCACTTCTTGCCCCAGTTCACCACATAGTGTAGATCCCGTTCAAGGTCAGCAGCGAGATTATGTCTATCCGCCACGACAGGTTTCTTACTGGTGCGGGAGTATATTGTAGTGTCATCTGCGTAGATGCCTACTTGGGACTTGATCTCATCTGGGAGGTCGCTGATGAAAATAAGGAAGAGCATCGGGCCCAGGATAGAGCCCTGTGGGACACCAGCATTTGTGCTGTAGGATGAAGAGGCACGCCCATTGCCATGAACTTTTAACGTCCGTTGGACCCATTCTTAAAGGATTACTTTAATGGTAAAAACCTTAATATGCGTATATATAAAATATTGTTTCTATACTCAATTTGATCTTTTATGTTTTATAACCCCTTTTACAACTTATAGTGGTCTATCTGCTAAGGAGGCAAAATTCAATTAATTTGCTTCAACATCCAACTACCTTTCACTAGAATGGATAACCAACTGTAAGACTAATGTTAGGCTGCTCATATCTGAGTATGCCTGTCTAAAAAGGTGGTTAGACAATCCCTGTTGCAGACGCCCGCTCAAGCATATTTGTATTTGTTTAACACCCACATAGCTTGACTGTGCTTTATACTGCGACTATAAGAAATATGCCGAGGATGACAAAGTAAACCTGGCTGCTGCCCTTAAAAGGGACCTGAAATATGTGATTGGATGGGTTAGGAAATGGCTCGGAAATTTTAATGCTTCTAAAACGAAGCCTTTCTTCCTTAACCAACATAGATCTACCATTAGGATGGATGACGTTAGTCTCCTAGAGAGCAACACACTGCGTCTCTTTTGCCTCACTCTCTCAAATGACCTCAAATAGAATGAAATAAAATGAGTCCATAGCTGTTTTACTGTTAGCAATTTTGGTTTATTTTGTCGGGATAGGAAGTTCTTTTATCATCAAAATGCGCATTTATAAATCTACCATTCGTCTGCGAATAGAATATCGTTGCTATAACTAGTTGGGTGATCTCAATATTCTTCTTGAGGTTCTTGAAAAAATCAAAAGGAGGAATATAAAAGGATCCTGACTTGGCAGACTTTCTTAAGTCATTTTCTCATTTTCTGTTGCTTTTCTCTGTTTTTAATATAATAATTTTTATGGAAACGTCTCAGACGAGCGTTTTTCTACGGTCCTCTGAGCCCCATATATTTAGAAGTACTACTAGATTGGCATCAAAGTCCAACCCTTTTACCGTCGATATAGTTAAATGTAACCACCTCTTCTACCCTGTTTCCTTTCATGTACTTCCTTTTGTGGAACTCCCTTCCGTTTCCTTTGTTTCCCTAATAGTTACAATCTCCAAACGTTTAAATGCAACATCAGTTACCATCTTTTATCTACTTGAATCTCAACCATTTTTTATCTTTTTACTCGACACCCTCTGAACATTTTTTTTTTCACTGTAAACCCCATTCCCATCAAGGGCGGTCCTACCTTGCTCGAGGTGAAATGATTATACAAAAAAAAAAAAAATAATATTAATAAAAATCTCTGCGTTGCTTAATTATATTTTAGGAAGAAAAACGGATATATTCTCATGATCAACAGCCACTAAATTTGAATACTCGTTCACGATGACTTCGGATTTTGTGCTAAAACAACATTCAATATAAACTAAATAAACAACTAGATTAACTCGGATATGGTTCTTGAATAGCCTCGGTAGAAGGAGACTTTCATATTGATTTCATGCATGGTGTTAAACCCATTCAGATATAATGAATCTGCCAGTTGTATGCAACCGCTTTCTCAAGTTAGGAGGTGAAAATGGCATCGAGCAAAGGAAGCTTGTAGGTTTTGACGAGGACCGTCCTTCTTTAAGACCTGTTGTCTGGCGCTACGCAAGCACGAGAAAGGAACTGTATGAAATAAAATAATCCATATCACTTGAGCACAGCTAACAACAGCAACTGATAAAGTTGATAAGTCACGTAGCTTGAAGAGAAAACATTGACATAATCAAAATGCTGATGTTCCACACTATTTAAAACAAAAGGCTAGAAAGAAAACTTCCGATCAATACTGGAAGGATCAATAAGAGTTAGATGGCTTCAGAAATCTACTTTTTGAAAAAATTAAAGTAAACAATAATAATAATAATGGAAAGTAAAAAGAAATATAGGGTCAGTTCAAATATAGGGTCAGTTCAAATATAGGGTCAGTTCAAATATAGGGTCAGTTGAAAATTACAATGACCTGAAGAAGGTCAGAGTGTTCAATGACCAAAACGTATCTGACAATAAAGATGAGGACAACAGTTTAAACAATGGAAATAATACAAAACTGTTATAAATTTTAAACGGCAGTATCCATAGCAGTTCCATCTTTAAAAGCTGAACTTTTTCTTTATAAGAAAATAGATAATGCGACATTTACAATTAGAGATGAAAATAACAAGAACTGTGAATGTTTCTATATAAGGTAATAAGAAAAATAATCATTTGAGATGCAGATAGCATATTTTTCACATTGATTCCAACCAAGAAATGAGTAAAGCGTATATCCAGCGGCAGTGGTAGCTTGGTCAATGAATGGCAAATTGTTCCGTACCCCACCCCAAAAAAAGGGCTAATTTTCAAGATTGAAAGAGATTTTGATCTTTGACCCCAGTCAGGTAGTGAGGTAAAGCGTTACGTCATTGGCACTCGATACTCGGTCAATAAATTCAAGATTTTTTCACATAAAGAAACGGATGCTGTTAACATTCACATTCGTAATGAAGAGAACAGATTCTACAGTTTGATCCCAATTAGAAATGAAAAGTACAATAACTGCGAATGTTTCTATATAAGGTAATGAGAAAAATAATCATTTGAGATGCGGATAGCATCTTTTCCACATTGATTCCAACCAAGAAATGAGTAAAGCGTATATCCAGTGGCAGTGGTAGCTTGGTCAATGAATGGCAAATTGTTCCGTAAAGGGAAACGGCTAATTTACGAAATGGAATGAGATTTTTGATCTTTGACCCCATTCAGGTAGTGAGATAAAGCGTAAAGTCATTGGTACTCGATACTCGGTCAATAAATTCAATTTTTTTCCCACGTAAAGAAACGGCTGCTATTAACATTAACATCAACATTCGTAATGAGGAGAACAGATTCTACAGTTTGATCCCCAATAAGATAGCCAGGGTGTGAAGTAAAGTGAAACTTGAGTGGCATTGGCTGTTCGATCAATAAACAACGAAAGTTTCCAAATAAGGGAACAGTTAATAATAATATTAATATTCGAGATGAAGAAAACAGATTCTACATTTTGATACAGACCAGATAGCCAGGGTTTGAATTAAAGTGTAACTCGGATGCTACTGCCCGCTAGGTCAATGAATAAACAAACAAAAAGGCTAATGTCATAAACATTGATAGTTCATAATAGACTTTAAAGAAAGCCAAATTCTGTATGCTATCTCATAGACATGTCAGAAACACGTTCATATGTTTTTATTTTAATTATAACAAGGCGAACAAATGTTTCTTTTAACTAAAAATTCAGTTTCCGTTCCGACCACTTTTGTTGGAGCCGAATCTGATACATTATTTGTATTGATGCTGACATTGCACACATTTTAGTATCTAAATGTTGTGGTTTTCTTCTGTTTACCTTTAAACTGACCCGAAGCATAGAACGCATATATATGACAGAAAGTCTCGATTGATTAATGATTTCTACGAGGAAGTTCTCCTGAGGCCGACAAGTGAGTGATGTGTGAGGAAGAACTTCGAGAGGAGAGTGAAAAGGGAAAGAAAGAGAAGAAAGAAAAAGACTGAGGGAGAAAGTAAAAATATGTGCATAATGAACAAAGCGAAGGGGCATTTAATAAAAAAGAAACGATAGAAAAAAAGGAATCTAATAAATGAAATATTTTTTAAAGGTGTAGAAATATAACAAATTCCAATGAAGGAGTAAGGTTTAAAATTAGTACGAGGGCCATTCAATAAATAAGGTGAATTTTTCGGTATAAGGACTTCTATGAGGGTCATTCAAAAATAAGGTGACTTTTTCGGTATAAGGAATTCTACGAGGGTCATTCAATAAATAAGGTGAATTTTTCAGTATAAGGACTTCTTCGAGGTCATTCAATAAATAAGGTGGATTTGTCGGTATAAGAACTTCTAATACAGATAAAAGCTTAGTTTCATTTTAATTTTTCAACGTAGACTCACAGCAGTTTCACACACTTTTCTCATCCGTGCGCAAGCTTCCGTATTCCATCAGCATCAAAATCTTTGGACTGATGTCTCAGCCAATCGCTCACAACACTTTTGACTTCATCGTCACTTTCAAACTTCGTGCCTCTCGTGAACGCTTTCAAGGGACCAAACACGTGAAAGTCTGAAGGGGCAAGGTTTGGGCTGTAAGGGGGATGAGGTAGCAATTCCCAGCCCAGCTCCTTGATGGTTTGCATCGTTTGGGCTGCTGTGTGAGGCCTTGCGTTGTCTTGATGCACATAGGACAATTTTGTGCGCTGTCCCAACAGATAGGATAAAAATCCTTGCAATGTCATCCACAGTCACCCTTCTGTCAGACTGAATGAGGTCATTGACTGATTCGATTATCTCAGGAGACCTCACTTCTGTAGGCCTCACAAGCCTGTCTTCATCCTCAACACTGTTCCGTCCTTCGTTAAACAATTTAGCCCACTTGTAGACATTTTTTGGCTGAAACATGTGGCGCCATACTCAATCACCATTCTCTTATGAATTTCAACTGGTTTGCACACGTCAGCATCCAAAAACTTGATAACCGACCTGTGTTCAGTCCTGGAGTATGCTTCTTGGTCGGTTATCTTTGTTAATCTCCAAAACTCGCAAAGTTTTTTTTTCAATCTGAAAAAAAAAAAAAAAGAATAAAATAAACTAAAATAAAGAAATGAATATCTTTAAAAAAGAAGAAATTCACTTTATTTATTGAATGACCCACGTAGAATTCCTTATATCGAAAAATTCACCTTATTTATTGAATGACCCTCGTACTTCTTCATGTTCTTCTTCTTCTTCCACTTCAGGATTATAGCCACATAGAAGTTAAGCAGCGTCGAGCCTGGTCAGTACCTAGATAGGGGGATGCTTGGGGATACAAGGTTTCGTAAGCTTGGATATATGGGATATATGGGATAATGACACGGAAGTCTTAATCGAATAATCGAGTTCAAATTCCAGTCGGGTTCTCTATACTCAATTACGCGGAAATACTCTTTGGAAAGGTATTAATGCACTTCTTCTTCCCCTAACTATGGGTTAATTAATAAGATTTGTATCACTAAACTATGATAATTCAGAACTAGAATGAAATTGTTTAATCAAAATATTTAGATTTCGGCATTAAAACCCCATAAAAGTTGATATGCTGCTAAACTAAGCAAAAATTCAAATGTTTAGATTTCGGCATTAAATAACCCATAAAGATCTTTATGCTACTATGCAAATTCAACCGACCAAAATCCAAATATTTAAATTTCAGCATTAAATAACCCATAGAGACTGATATGTCGCTAAACAAATTCAACTAACCAAAATCCAGGTATTTAGATTTCAACATTAAATAACCTCAGAGAGATTGATATGGGATTAAACAAAATCAACCAACCAAAATCCGAATATTTAGATTTCGGCATTAAATAATCCATAGAGGTTGATATGGCCCTGACAAAATCAACTAATCACGATCCAAATATTTAAATTTCGGCATTAACTAATTGTTATGCTGACTTAACCATATGACACTTGAACTCTTTTAAACTATATATAAGGAGCAGTTCTGCTTTGTAGAAAGTGAAAGGCTAATCTGTTTTAGTAGATAACTTTGATAGCTGGACGAAGGATCACGCTAACAATCTGTCATTGGGATATTTTTGTACTACTGTCTTTGTTATATATATATATATATATATATATATATATATATATATATATTTTAATCATTTCACCCCAAGCAAGGCAGAAATGCCACTGATGTGCAGGGGGCTACATAAATGTAAAACGATTAATTAGAAAAGAGTGAGGAGTACAAACTAGTTAGAAAGGAACAATAGAAAGCTGAGAAAGCAGGTGCGATGACAGATACATAGGTGGAGAGAAAGGGAAGGTTATACAGGGGTGGGGAGAGAGCTAGAGTCCAGTAGTTAGTAGATGAGTATTGACTTTGCATTTAAATTTCTGGAGGTTGTAGCCGTCAGGAAAGCAAGAATACGGGAACGAGTTCCACAGGCGGGAAGTGCGAGAGAAGAAGCTGCAGGAGTAGAATTGTCGTCTGCATTTGGCTAACCTGACTGTGAATGGGTAGGACCCATTTGCCAGTCTGGTTGCACGAGTAAATACCTGTTGAGGAGGCATCAGTGACTTAAGTTCGTTGGAGCAGAAGCCATGAAAGTATTTATAGAACAGAGGCCACATTTCGACGATGGGGAAGTGGCTGCAGTCGAGCCGCCAGATCAGTACCTATCACATTACAGACTCTCCTTTGGAGCCTGTCAAGAACACTGAGGAGAACGGCAGGGGCACCTGACCATAAATGGCAGCAGTACTCCATGCACGGAAGGATGGTTGACTTGTATATATGCAGGATGGATTCAGGTGGAAAAAACATCCTGGATCGACATAGTGACCCAATCTTTTTAGCAGTAGATTTTGCTATGGATTCAATATAGTGGTTCAATTTGAGGTCTGAGGACAGGGTAAGTCCGAGGAGGCGTAGTGTATTACTCTCTGGGAGAATCGCTTGGTCCATGCTTATGGGAGGCAGGAGAGGTTGCCTGTTATGGTTGACAGACAACAGCTTGGTCTTAGATGAATTGAAGTTGACAAGCCACTTCTTGCCCCAGTTCACCACAGAGTGTAGACCCCGTTGTTTAAATCTATTTCTTTGTTGTGTATTTATTTCTGGCCACAACAAGACTACAGCACTAACCCATATGGAGCTAAACAAAATCAACTAACCAAAATCCAAATATTTAGATTTTGGCATTAAATAATCCATAGAGATTGATACATGCCACTGAAAAAAATCAACTAATCAAAATCTAAATATTTTGATATTCGGCATTATATAACCTCAAGAGTTATAAAAAAATCTAGACTTTTTATCGTCTTCTTCTACGTGCTGTGTTTCATCAGGATGTTCCCAATCATGGCTCTCCACAATTTCTTCTAATTTATAGCTTTTATTTGTTTTCTTAATCGAATTCAACAAAATGAATTCAGTAAAGCCACTGATACACAAGGGAAGAGTTAAAAATACAAATATTACTAAGAAGCAAGAACAATAGAAGAACCAAAAAATACATAAATTTTATTTTGCGTAAACAATCAAGCGAAATACGATTTGAGGGAACTGTATAAATATCAAAATTTTTTGGAGACAGAATCTTATTGTTTAATGCACCGTGGAATTGTTTAAAACTAGTAAAATGTAATGATTTTATCACCTACGTAAGAGTTGTTAATCGAAAATATGAGAAGTTTAGGTTGTGAGTTAACATCCGATTCATGTAAATGCTGGTTATTCGTTGAAAGTTCAACTTCCGATATGGACGCTTAAGTAAGATCCAGGATTCTGATCAAACTAGAAACAGATTCAAATTTAACGCTCTAAAATTAGCTGAAGTGTGTCAGTTTTTGGTGAATTTAAAAGTAAAACCAAAGAAAAAAATAAGGAGAAAGATATTTCGCAAATACACAGCGTTCGACCCTCTAACGGAAAACTAGTCGTTTTGCAACTCCTAGCGAAACCGGTAAAAATACCATAAAACCCCAGAATACCTAATATTTGCAATCGTTGTGGTGGTAAACTTTTGAAAAAGATCGTTTCTTTACAAACAAAATATTGCCAATCCGAAAAATTAGGACATAAGAGTATCTGTTGTAAATCCAAATAATGAAAGAGAAACAAAAAGTATGTCAACAAAATAAATACATTGGGTTAAATCGACAAGCAGGAACAACAACAACAAAAAATAGTAAGGCTTCGAACAAAGCATCACCAAATAGAAAATGTGTTTTTATCACAATTAACAATATAAAAATAAACTTACTATTGGATACTGGGTCCGATATTACTAAAATTAATGAAAAGATTTTGTGGAGACTGGGCAAATCTAGTTTATTGACTTCGAAAAAAGTTTCTCGTGGTATTTCAGGAAGAAGTACAATGTTTTTAGGTGAATTCACCTGCATTATTTCTTTCATTGGAAAGACCAAAACAGCACTGGTATTCGTGTTAAAAATACAACAAATTTATTGAAAACGGATGGCATTTCCTTATTTAATTTTTTGAAGTTGCAAAGCAACTTGTTCTGCAAGCAAGTAAATATTGTCACCACAAGTATTAGTACACCATCAGATTTACCACCAGATAAGTTTAAAGATGTGACTGCAGAAATTCTGTTGGAGAAACTACTATTACCAACAGCCAGAAAAAGGATCCCATACCTTCTGAAATAAAACGGGGCAACAATAATTACTACAGCTGTTAGCCAGGGTCGACAAAGTGAGTCATAACACTTAGGGAGTGCCAACCCCAGCTCATTCAACAGCACTCTAACTGAAACTTTTTCTATATTCGAAAGTTTTTATCAACCTCTTCAGGAAACGAAATCTTTGACAGGTTTGGCTAGTGAATTCAAGTTATTCTGCAAGCAAATACAAATACAACATATTACAACGCCCCCGTATGATTTTAGATCGAACTGATAAGCGGAGCGCTTTGTTGACACTTTTCAAAAGGTCTCTTAAGAAATCGGTGGAGTCGAAGTCAGATGAGACTACTAAGCCAAACACATGACACTTTGTTTCAATTTCGCTTCAAAAAAAGAACCACGACGGAATTTTAAGTGTGGAACCAACACTATCTATATACAGACTCCAGAGGTAGTCAGCTCAAAAGGAGAGGTGTTATATAGGAAGAAAATGTCAAAACCGACACGTGTAGTCGAACGCGGATCTTCAGACAACAAATGTATCTTTAGAAGATATTTTTATACTGGTATCACTTGACCATAAATATTAATACATAAAGCTAGGTGTGACACTAGTATAAACCCATAAAGTATAACCCATATCTAACTTTTAAAATGAATTTTAAAAACGAAAAAGTCTTCTTGGAATTTTTATTTTAGTTTTAATTGAAAGCTAAATGATTAAATTTACTATTTCCAGTAAGCAAAATACTCTGGTTATTTCGAACATAAATTATATTGATTGGAATATATAAAGTTTAAGATTTTCTTTCAATTTTTTAAATTTTGCTGCCATTCTTTGGCGATCGACACATTTGTAAACAAAAGTTAATTCTCGGTTTTAAAGATCTTGCAAATAAAACTTCTCTGAATTGTTAATTTTGGAAAAGTAGCAAATTGAAATTAATATTAATCTGATTTGAAGCAAATATTACTTGTATACGGCATAGATCTAAGAGAAAAAGGTATATCTTAGTTACGGAGATAAGATATTTATGAAGTGCTAACTGACGAATTAACAGCCTGTCAGTCATCAGGCTAAGTATGGTTCACCAGAATTGACAAAATTTGATGACTGTGAACATAACCATTTTTTAAGAAGAACAACCATTGAAACGCGTGACTCTGAATGATATCTACCTAATTTAAAAGAACTAATATTTTCATCAATCTAATATTTTATCGAATTTTAGTTGCATTAGCTTACGTTTGAATATAGTTTCTGAAAAAAGAATAAACTTTTAAAATAATGTAAACTTTTCTTAAATTAATTTAAATATTTAATTGCTTTAAATTTAATAAATGCTGATGTTACTTAGTAATTCCTGAAATGTTATGGGGTTTTATTTATTATTAATTTATGAAAATTCATGAAATATTATGGTATTAATTTATATTTTATTTTTTCATTTTATTCTTTTTTAATACGAATTATTCGCATGATTGTTATGATAAGTTAAAGTTATTAAATTTTTATAGTACTTTTCATTTTATTAATACTTACACAAATGTTTATACTTTATTGTTTTAAATTTTATTTCATTGTAAACATAAGAAAATACTGACGTTTTCAGTGGTTTCCATGTAAGGGAAATAATCCACAACACATGTCAACATCTAAAATCAATATGTCTTCTACGGAACAATGTTGTTAATAGAAATGAACAACTTTTCCAAAAAAAAAAATATTTAAATTATTTTAAAAATATCAAGGCAAATCGATTTTTATTAAACTTTTCAATTTTCGATAGGCAATATAATCATCAATTCTTAACTACAAAAATCTCACCAGAAGAGTTCTCTGATGATTTTTTAAAAAATTTAAACTTTATAAATTATTATAGTAAAAAAAATAAAAACAATTCTTTTAAAATTTTATTAGTAATCGAAATTTCTTTTTCGTTAGACTGTAATGTCCTTAATTTTTATTATTTATTCAAGCAATTAAAAGCTTATCAAATTAAATAATATCAGAGTTTTATTGCTTTTTTTATTTTACTCTTCGGAGAAGATTTTTGGATACAGAGGCAAAATTTTAAAAAGTCGGATGATTTATATTTCCCGATGAGTCCTGCTTTTAACTAACAAAATTATAGACCGGAACAGTTTAAAATTTATTACAATTTCATGAATTTACGTGGAGTGGGGTCACAGAGGTAAAAAAAAAAAAATTCCCAAAACTTTTTAAAAAATAATAATTTAAAAAAAACATTTAATTTATTTGGAAATGAGTACTGAAAGTTTCATTAAAACCCGACAATTATTTCATTTTTGCGAGAATTTCCAAATTAATATGTTTTTTACCCACCAAAAAGTAAATGATGCCATCATTACGTTTTCCACTGTAAACTGTCGAAACGTTTTGTTTACTCTCTAACTAAAATCAAAACAAGATTTTCTGCCAAAATTTCGAACATGTTAGAAGTAATTAAAATTATTTAAAAAAATAATTAAAAATTACTTTGATTTTTCCTCTACAAAGAATATAAACATTTTGATGGAAAATGTTCGTTATTATTAAGTTTGGGGCCTTTTTTTATTCATACTATGCTTTTTTGTAACGATTTCAGGGAGGTACTTACATAACGCATGTAGACTAATGTCTGGGTTTGTTCCCGTACTCTGTGTATTTAATGTATTCAGTATTCAGCATTCTGTGTGTTCCAATGTAGTAGTATTCTGTGTTCCAGTCTATTCTGTGTATTCATTATTCTGGATATTCTCTGTATTCAATATTCAGCATTCTGTGTATTCCGATGTATTACTATTCTGTGTTCCAGTCTATTCTGGGTATTCTGTATATTCATTATTCTGGATATTCTCTGTATTCAATATTCAGCATTCTGTGTATTCCGATGTATTACTATTCTGTGTTCCAGTCTATTCTGGGTATTCTGTATATTCATTATTCTGGATATTCTCTTCATTCAGTATTCAGTATATTCTGTGTGTTCCGGTATTTCCGGTGCTCTACAGCATTATTGTGTATTATTCAACGGATTCGTTAATATTTTGACTTTATGCAAAGATACCGAAATATTATAACTCGCAAATAGCGAGTTACTAAAAGTTCTCTTCAGATTAACGCTACGAAACTAACACTTTACCAAAGCATAAGCCGAAATGCCAGAACAGGGTTAATAATATTGCTGATTCTTGTTTGGATTTTATTAAAAAGCTCTAGATAATATTATCTTGCCTAAAATTTATTTCGCCGTCAATTTACTCAAGTTCGCTAGACAGGTTATATCTTCCTTGTTGCCTTCAATCTATCCTGTGAGTATCAAGGTTGCCAAGCTTTTTTTTCTCATTATGTGTCGTAAAAGTATCAACTGTTTCTTTCTGATGTTAAGTATTAATGTTCTTTTTACTATTTTTCCTAAAATTTGGCCCATGTTATTTTCAGTATCATTCTATTTCCCCAAGTCACTTCTTCATCTGTGGAGAAATTGTTCAGCATTCACTGACATATAGATTAACTGATATTATATAACAGGTCGGAAAACCGTTTCTTTATTTTTAACGGAATTTTCCTGCTTCTTAATACTTTGCTTAGCTTTTGGAAGGTACCTTTCACTATCCCAATGCACCTTCAGATTTTAGTGTCGCATTTTCCACCTTTTGTTAAAAAACTTCCTAGATATTTAGAAATGTTCTACTGGTTTAATTTTGTTATTCCCAAAATGTAATTTGCATGCTTGGCTGTTTCATTATTCTCGCTTTTCTTTACTATCTTATGTAGGGTTCTTGTAACTTTCTGTGACTGCTATCAACACTGTGTCATCTACGTATCATATGCTGTCAAGATTGTCTGTCAGTCAGTTAAGTGCCATACGTGATACACGCTTGGGAAATCATGTCTCGAAAAGGACATGACTGACTAGGCAGAAAATTATCCCGCAGTAGGTTGCCATTACGTTCTGCGGTATATTGGTTACGAGCGATGTCTATAGAACCCAATCTGTCCTGTTATTTAACCCATAACTGGAGGGAAAAACGGACTAATACCTTTCCTGAGGCTATTTGTGCGTAAGTGAATGCAAGTATTTCAACTGGAATTCGAACTCGGCTATCCGATTTCTCGTTCTGAGCCGATATCCACTGCACCACAACGCACATCAATTATGATTATAGCTGCCATTAATGAATCCTGTTACAACTTTTAACTTTTTCAGAATCGCATTGCTGTATAAGTTGAATAAGTCACGTGTAAAGACATAACCCCGTCTTAAACTATTTACTTGCCTGCTATCAACACAGTGTCATCTGCGTATCTTATGGTTTTAAGATTGTAGCCGACAATAATGAATTCTCTCAGAATTGACTCGTCTTCTGTCAGACAGTTGGAATCTGTGTATTTGCGAAATATTTTTATTCTTAATTATTGTGGCGCCAATTTTTAAATTTAACATGCTCTGACATTCTTCAGCTATTTTTGGAGAGTTAAATTTGAATCTCACATTGTCGATTGACTATTCCTGCGTAGGTGGCAAAAGCAACAACGTCACATTTTACTAGTTTTAAACAATTCCACCGTGGATTAAACAATTAGGTTCTGTCTCCAAAACTTTTTGATAATATTCCTATTCATAGTCTGACTATGGCGGCTTTTAGGGATTCTTTAATGTTATGAGGATGCTCATTACTCTCTTCCTCAACTACACTCCATACATAGCAGTCCAATTGATTGAGATCTGGGAAGCTAGGATACCAAGTGTTAGGGGTATGTGATCTTCTGCGAAGAAGCAAATGAGATCTTTCTCTGCTTGATTTTTTTTAAGTTTGTTTAGGAGCCTCTTGGATCTGATGAAGAATTTTCTTTCACCTTTTTTTTTACTTCTTACACATGTTGTTCAGTTGCAATCGACTTCATGGTTCTTCTGGTAATGCCATCAATTGTCGGCTGTACATGCCGAATAAATTCAGGTGTTCTATGGTATCAGTGCGTCTGGAATGATTATTACGCTTTAATACTGGCGTTACATTTTCTTATTTGACCTCTAACTCCTTGCAAACTTTGTAGACAAAGGATCTAGCGACAATTAAAAACCTTGCTATAACTAAATAGCTCTTCTCATCTTTCATGTATAAGCATATGGTCTGCCATTGATAATTCTGAAAAATATCTTAACTTATTTATAAATGGAACTTTGTCTCTGTGTGTGTTTGTGTGTGTGTCTGTGTGTGTGCGTGTCCGTTACCTATAGACTCCGAAACGGCTGAACCGATTTTCTTGAAAATTTACTCAGTTGTACTATAAGCGTCTGTGAGTGTTCTTGGCTAGGTTTTGTGTCGAGGTACACCCGATAATTATCGAAAATCGATAATCGAAAAAATCGGGTTATAGAAGGAGTGGTACGATTTTAATCAAATTTGATACACTCATAGACAGACATAAGAAATGATATTCAGAAGTTTCAAGGTTGCAGTTCTGACAATAGTGCAGAAAATCGATAATATATATATATAAAAGACAAGATGTTTGTGTGTCTGTCTGTTTATCTGCCTGTATGTCTGTATTTTTTCAGCCCAATTTATTTTAGTTTTTGCTTCGGGTTTGGTTCTAAGTAGGTATAATTGTAGTTCTTAGTCTCAGCAATGATACCATTTACTCAGAGGACTTATTTAGCCTACAAAATTCAGTTTACGACGAAAAAAACTTATTTGATATCAATACCAGGAAATCAAAATTTGACTTACATCCATTCATTTTTCAGTCTGCGATTTCGCTTTAACTGGAAACAACTATTGCTTTTTAATCTTTCGTGCCAACGTCCAAAGTGTCTGAGCTCCAGAACCATGGATTAGTTTTAAAGCTTTCATTATATCCGAGCAACGCCGGGCTATACTGCTAGTAAAATATAAATATGAAATAATCTGCTGCGATTACAAAAAATATGTCCTTAGATATCTTACGCAACCTGTATATCTTCTATGTGCTGTGTCCTTTCACATCTCCCTATCCGTAGACGCTCTTATCACGTTTTCCTTGTTAATCCACCCACCGTTGCTCTCCCCTGTCCATCCTCCTTTCAATCTGACCAGTGAGTATCAGATTGTCTAAGTCCGCCTTCCTCGATAAATGTCCAAAGTAGTTCAGATGGCCTTTTTTTTATTTTCCTTTTCTTTTCATTTCCATCCTTTCTAAACCTTATCGTTGCTCACATGCTCGGTCCATGGTAACCGCAGTATCGTTCCGTAGAATCACATTTCGGTTGCGACAAATCTCTCTTTCATCATTGATGAGGTCGTACAGATTTGGGCAGCAATCCTTTTTTAAAACATCTATGAAACAATTTTCTCCTACCATCAACCTTACATTATTTAACAATGGAAATGGACTTGTTAAAGCTTTTTTAATAAACAGACGCTCACGCTGAAATTTGACAAAAAAGAAATCTTTATTCTGATTAGTTAAAAGGGATACACACATAAATTTTATGTCTTTCCACATACATAAATAACAAACTGATTGTGTCTTGTATTAAAATGAAAATCATTTTCACAACTAACATCTGACATTGCCTAATGACGAGATAGAAATCTCGAAATATAGAAATTTCCGTGTATATATATATTTTAAATTTATAATTATATGATCATATATATATATATATATATATATATATATATATATATATATATAAGGCAATCTGTGAGTCTGTGTGTGACTGTTCCCTATGCACGCCTACATTTTTTAAGCTACGCGATTCAAACTTTCTAGGGACATATATCTACAGGGAAGCCAGGTCGACACACACCTTTTGAGTTCAAGTTCAGCAATTTTCCATTTCGCATTTTTGGTCAATGGACACGATTGTTTACATTTGCTCTGTAAAACATCGAAGATCTAACATCGTTGCTAAATTACGTCACAGAAATCAAATCACACGGCTCAAACGCGACTAAAATATTTTTATTAAAAAATAAATAAAATAAAATAAAATAAAATAAGCATTTATATTTAATTTTTATTCCGACGTTTTAAAAATTCATTTGGTCAAAAAAGAATGTGAATATTTGTCCCGTAATTTTGAAACAAAGAAATATTAAAAAAAAAAGAAGTTTTTTTAAAAAAAAGCAAAATATGTAAAATAAAAGTGGCATCATTTCCTACTACCAAAATGTTCTGAGTTGCACAGGCAACGCCGGGCTATGATGCTAGTATATGATAAAATATAGTTTTAGTAGAGGGTATATTTATATGTTAAATAGACTAACAATAGTCTGCTTTATGCTTAAACACAATCATCAGGCCGCATGAAACATACTAGCACTGCTTGGTGTTGACTTCAATGTCTACTTATATTTTATATATAGGTAGAGTTTTAGGTTAGCACTCAACAGAAACAGTATTTTTCATGCATAAAACTAGAATTTGGCATTTGAACACAACTATATTTATCATAGCAGAAAAAGTACTATAAATAATTACAAAGAATAATGAGTCACGTGTTGAGAAAATCCGAGGAAACCCATCATCATCTGAGATCTTCTATGTGCCCTGTCCTTTCAGGAGGTAGGCGATCATGGCTTTCCACATCTACCTATCCCTGGTGGCTCTTAGCACGCTTTCTCCTGTTACACCACGCAACTTTCGTTCCGTCACCCACCTGCTCAGGCTCTTCAATTACGTTATCCGCTGCTTTCCCTTGTCTCTTTCTCCCTCTATCTGGCCTGACACTATCAGGTTCTCCAAGCCCTCCTTCCTCGTGTCATGTTCCTGGAACTTCAGGTGCTTAGTATTAATTTCCTTTTCGATTCCATCCTTTCAAAAACCTCATCATTGCTCACATGCTCGGCCCAGGATATCCACAGCATCCTTCTGTAGAACCACATTTAAGATGCTTCAAGTTTTTCCTTGATTTTGATGATATTGTCCAGTATTCGCTTCCAGTTTATTTGTAGTCTTTTCTTGTCACTCTCTTCAGCTACCTTCTGTAGGAGATCTTGTAAACAAAAAAAAACAAAAAAAAAAAATAGAAGCAGTAGATAGCCGACTAATGTCGGACGCCAGACATTTAAATGTAATGTTAAGCGTCATTGTATTTTCAACGTTTCTCTCCAATGTGTAATTCTAACCGATGTATTTTTAATAAAATCTCTTCATACTCACGGATAATGTTTCGCGTATTACAATTGAAAGATGTCAGAAATGAGCTGTAATCATATGTCAAGGTACCCAAGTACTTTCAACCTTTTACTGAGATCATCTTTCGGGGTGTGAGTTATGGTAACAAAAAATAACCGCATAAACTGTGTTGCAAAAGAATACTGTACATTTTTGATGCTTCAAATGTAACAGTTGACAAATTGTTAGCGTTCATTAGAACGTGAAAATTATCCATAATGGAAATGATTTAATATGCTGTAATGTCATGGTCATGGTCATGGTCATGCACGTCTTATTAAAAATAAGCAGATATTATGTTTGCAATTTATTTAATCTGACATGTTTAAAAGAAAATTTGCTGCCGACATACACAAACACGTATATATATATATAGTCACCGACTGACGCCAATTCGGTCGGGTTTCGAGCCTGGGTTAGGGAGCAATCGGAGTCTAACCGTACTGATGAGCTGTGATACAGCGAAACAGATCTGTCTGCGGATGACAATATATATATATATATATATATATATATATATATATATATATATATATATATGTAGTGTATTGATTCAGCAGATAATTATCTGAACATAATTTTTTAAATATAAAAGAAAATGATTGTCTATAGTGTTCATGACCGGTTCTAAACAGTTCTAGTAAAATAAAGACAAAAATTGTCCAATATTTGGATATTTTTTATTAGGCTGGTTCTAATTTTCGGATTACATGAGCTATTTTCAGAATTTTTGAAGTTGACGGTAACATAACAGTATCCAATATCAAAGATAATATCCTCTTGTTTTGACATAAAACATTGCTATGCGACGATAACAGTCACTGAATAACAAACGCAGGTCGTAAATTTGTAATGCGGTTCTATGACGTCACACCACGTGAGTGACTGAAATATTAACAACAGATACATATTTCCAAATGCAATATACTGTGTTGTGACTAGATTGAAATGTGATTTTATTGAGTGTGGGTTGCTTTGATTTGATGTAGAAGGCCTCCTATATCTGAAGGTTTTTTCACTGTGTGTATGTGTGAGTATTATTGTGTTATTGACTAACATCTGTCTAATATTTCGTACATGGGTATTTCAATCTAATCACAACACATTAGATTGCATTTAGACATATGGTTCTATTGTTAACATTTGGGTCTCTTAAGTGGTATGACGTCATAGTACCGCATTACTAATTTACGATCTTTGATGGTGGACATTATATATATATATATATATATATATATATATATATATATATATACTGTAACGCTCATAAAGAGAGAAACAATACCGAGGCAATGTCGGCTCAGTTCATTCTCTTTAGTAGCCATTATTAAACTTTATTAACAGATATTAAAGCTTTTGCCTCGTGTTTGCTTTTTAGCATTTTATTCTTTTGCAAAAATTATGCCGTCAAGTAGTGAAGAATCCTCTTTATTATAATGATGACCATTGCTTATTTATTTGTGTACGAATGTACCTCTGCCGTAAAAAATGATGACAAAATTAATTGTGAGGATTATTAGTTATTTTGCCGCCATTTTTTTTACCGTAGGTGTAAACTCGCAATAAAATATTTTTTTTGGAAGAACGAAACTCATAATACAGAATATTTTTTTCTAATGTTATCATTCAGTTTAGTCCACGAGATAAAAAATGTTTTAATGAGTTCTACTCTCACATCATCGAGAGAAGAAAAAAACCTCTTTAATACAATATGATCAATAACATCATAAAAGAAAATGTCATGTATCTTCGGTCTCAGGTGAAAGATTTGGTAGATAATTGTATCAAAAATCAAATATCCTGCTTGTTATAATAAAGGACATTTTGTATTTATTATTTGTATTTTTTTATTATTTATTTATTTAGAGAGAGAGAGAGAGAGAGAGAGAGAAAGAGAGGCAGAGGGAGATAGGGGAAGAGAGAAAGAAAGAGAGAGGCAGAGGGAGATAGAGAGAGAGAGAGAGAGAGAGAGAGAGAGAGAGAGAGGCAGCTTCGGCTCAGTTCATTTTCTTTACTACCAGTCAATAAAATTTACTACCAGTTATGAAAGCTCTTGCCGGGTGTTCTTTTTTTAACAGTGCCTCATTATTTTATTGTTTATGTAATGATTGCTTATATGATGATGAGTAGTGAAGAATATATATATATATATATATATATATGTGTGTGTGTGTGTGTGTGTGTGTGTGTGAAATTATTTGTTTGAATTTTATTTTTTATCGATACTCGTATTTAAGTAGATATTCTGTTTATAATCAAACAGTATTATATATTTATTTCTACCGGCCTGATTATTTCAGATAAGTATTTGTTTAACTTCGTTTAGATTGTTGGCCATTCGTGGTCGAAAGGTCTAAAACGCGCCAGATCAATTGGTGGCTTCCCCTATGCGGATAGGTTTTGCAGGTTCGAATCCTGCCGAATAACACATTTTCGTAACAAAAATTTATTTATTTACTGGTTTCCTTTAAATATCAAAAATATTTGGATAGAGATGTCTCCATCAGGTTATATATATATATATATATATATGTATATATATCCAGAGAGAGATTTTGAGAGAGAGATGGAAAATGTGCGAGAAAACGTGCACGTTTTTTTTTAAGTGTAGATTTATTCTTACTATTATTATTATTATTATTATTAATATTACCTGCTCTTTGTATAAGACATTTAGTGACCATAATGTTATTTTTGTCGCCACACATGTTTCAAGTCCTAAGTTGACTCTCTTCAGGCGATTAAATTTGTGATTTTACATATAGAGATCCGTTTGTCTTTGTGACACCCGGAAAAATGTGTATATATAGATAAGTGGTCGGTGAACAGGTCAGAAATTCTGTTTGCATGCGTGCTCTTTTGCTGTTATTTTTTTCACACTGACTTGTTAAATCTCTTCAGTTTTGGGGACCATTCACCTTTCATTTGCCAGAAAATGTTTCACGCTGACTTACGAAGTTTGATTTGGTCTTTTTTCTTCAAAATTGTTTTCAGATATTTTGATTCAATACTATGAGTTATCTAGTTCTGTTTGTTGTTTCTTGAATTTAGTGTGTGTGTGTGTGTGTGTGTGTGTGTGTGTCTTAGATTTTTAATGTTTTTTGGGAGGGTTTGTATTTTTTATATAAATATTTCTTTCAGCCACATGAATGTCTCATAGTCTGCATTTTCGTAAATAGGCATTACTCTGAATTTACCGCCACTACATTGGTGTAATTGTTGGGAAACGTTGTGTTGCTTTTAATTATTTTAGTTTTTGTTTACGATTTCTTTTATTTTATTTATCATTGTTCTTGAGTAGTTTTATAAGTTTGTTTATCTTTGTAAATAATTATGGGTTGCTTTTGTTGTACGTTTAGAAGTATGCGTGAATGTTTTCATCTTTTTCATGTTTTTGTTTGTGGAGGAGAGTCCAGATAGTTTCTAATGGTATTTCTTCTGCCATTTGGAAACTCATGTTTATTAGTCTAGTGACGTATCCTTTTATTTCTAGTGTTTTTTGTAGTTCCTCTTGGCGAATTTTACGAAGGGTTTCGTAAGCTACTTTTGTGCAAATCCGTCAAGAAGGGATGAAATTTAAGCAAATGTTAGGGTGGTAACTCTTGAAATGGGGGCATTGTTGGATGCCTGAGTGTTTATGGTAAATGTCTGCAATGATGTAATTATTTTTTACGCACATAAACACGCACACATGACACAGTCACGGACACGCACACACCACGAGTTAAAGCAGATAGATAAAGCAACAGTAATAAACAAATCCTCTTCAACTTAGGCAAAAGTGAAACTGTCAGGTCACACATACTTAGATAAACCACACATTAAAGTAGACTGATATCATCAAACCAGAAAAAGGTCTCAACTCTAAATCACACACAGATATATATATATACCATAAACCCACACACACACATGCTTTAACACACTTACACAAGCACACACACATACATGCTCTAACACAGTTACACACACACACACACACACACACACACACACATACATGCTCTACACACACACACACACACACACACACACACACACACACACACACAAGCACCCGATACAATTAACGACAGCAGCAGCAGCCAGGAATGACCGTTCCTTGAAAGGCACGGACTCTTTCGGACAAAAACACGCTCCTCTGCCATTCTGAAGATGAGATTTTGATCTCGAAATATTAATGTATAATAAATAGGTAAAAAACAAAAGCTTCTTTACCTTTCTTTATTTTACTAAACACATTGTGACAGCCTTCAAGACCTAACCATACACGTAATGATTTTTGTTTTTATGAGTATATCTAGGTATGGCAATTCTTTATAGCTATATTCTAGCGTGAACTTAATTTTGGGTGCAAGTTTTGGAGTAGATTGTGCAGTTCATTTATGTCTCCCCTTGTTGATTTCCAAAAATAAAAGAATCATATCGATATCTTTTCCATGATTTAGCGAATTCTGCTTTTATGTTTTCTCCATTTTTGTGTCTTATTTTTTGTATAGTTTTTCTTCTATATATACTAGTGTGAGTTTTGCATATGTCGGTGCCATTTTGTACCCATCGTAGTACCTGTTGTTTAATATAATTTTGGTTGTTAATTTGGAGAGAATTGTTGTTTAAAATTAGTTATATACTGTGTATAGTAAATAATAATGGCTTTTCTTTATTTCTCACGAATGCTTTACTTTTTGTTCAAGTATTTCGTTTGTTCCTTTTTTTCTTCCCCTTCTTTTCCCTCTGGATTAGTTCCCGGTGGGTTTCAAGACGTTCTTAATTGTAGTTTAATTATTTATAATCTTGACAGAATTAGTTTTGTCGATATTGGTATTATAACTATAATTAATATTAATATATATATATATATATATATATATATATATATATATATATATGTATATATTCTTATTATCCGTGTGCTCTGTCTCTTGTCGCTTTCAAAATTCTTCCTTTTCGTATCTCTCCCAAGCCTCTATCTACCATCCATTTTTTCAGGCCTATCAAGTAGGTCTTGCGCTGCTTTCTGCTGTTTCTCTTTCAATCTAACCGTTTTGTGAGTATTAAATTCTCCAGCCCCCCACTTCCTCATTATATGTCCCACAAACCTCATCTGTCTTTTTCCTATATTAAGTATGTGTTTTCTCTTCGTTTCCATCCTCTGCAACACATCATCGTTAGTCACAAGCGCATCCTTCTGCAAAAATCCCATTTCTGTTGCCTCAAGTCTCTCCTTCATCCTTGAGGAGATTATCCAACATTCCTTGCCATACAGAAGGACAGACAACACATAGCAATCCAGCACTCTTTTTTTTTTTTTGCTTCCAATGAGATTTTCCTTTCTCTCTGGTTAGCATTTAATATGCGTCCTTGGCCATGCTAATGTGTCTTTGAATCTCATTTTCATTCTCATTCTCCGTCAGCACACTTCCCAGGTATTTAAATTTCTTTGCTTGTTTTATTTTAGTTTCTCCGAGCAGTAGTCGATTGTTCAGTGGAGGTCACATTTTTTTTGCACCTGAATTTTTATGTAGTGCTATGAATATAATTATCATGTACTATCTTTGATATTGTTCTTTCAATGTCGAAACAAAATGTACAATTTTGTAGTTGACTGTAGTTTGTACATGTTCTAAAGTATCATTTATAATAAATATTCATTGCTCTATTTTATATTGAGCACTGTTTTAAATTAATGTTTAGACACTGTAAATATTTTCCTTGTTCCTTATTCATTTGGATATATATATATATATATATATATATATATATATGAAAATAAATTCGAGGAGTTTATAAATCCATTGGCAATTTTACAAATCCGTTCTTAAGATCAAAATATTTGATAAATATAAATGGGTTAGAATTATCCAGACAAAAGGAATTGTGGGGAGACAGGGGAAGAAGAGAAATGGAAGAGGGAGTTAAATATACAGTGTTTAAAAACTCTTCAAAATGAATTCAACATCATCACTTGATAAGACACAGTTAGTGTCGAAAGAAAATGGTTATTTTTATAGTGATATCATAACATAATTATGTTACGAATTCTAAATAAATATTATTCGCTCTACTTTATATTCTTTAAAGATTACTGTTTGTTTTTTTCTTTTGGATATAGAATTTTATTCCATCCATATCTACCCCATACTTGTGAATATATATATATATATATATATATATATATATATAAGAGAATGGCAATCATTGAAGATGGAGAGGTATAATACCATAATATTGCATATGAAAAAAATATATAATACTATAATATTGCATGTGGAAAAACATGATCCTATGTTAGTACGAGCGAACGAAAGAAATTATTATTAGTTGCATTATTAATTGTGCAGATTATTCTCCGACAAAGTCAAGAATAAATATGAATTAAAACATTTGCCTGTATGCAGATGCATTGTTTATATAGAAATTGATCAGCCGGGATCAGACGAGGTCATCATTGGCAGCCATTATTTGACAAGCGGAAATGTCATGGAGAAAAAGGTGCAACGTATGTATCCAGCATACAGAGAATTTTATTAACCCAGGTGAGTTTTGAATTATTGAAAAGAGATTGTCATAAGTTTTTTGATAAGTGCAAAAAGATTAAATTCTGACTGTGGGAAATAAGTTGAATTAAAATTTCCAAAATAAATGTTGGATTGTTGACATAGTCAGTTGAATCAGAAGAAGAAGACGAAAAGAAATGATGTCAATAGAAATATTGCTACTTCGCTGGTTAAACCAAGGGGAGAAAATCACTCCGCCTTATGAGTCGAGCTGGGAGTGATTTTATTGGTTAAAGATTTGATTTGCATGGACACCCCGTGTCCGTCAGGCAGCCCCTCAAGAGAATGTGGGACAGGCATAAAAAACGACAGCCCAAAGACCCAAGTTCAGTCGAATTTACCGCCTTCGTCAAAAAGACCCATCTTCGGCTGTTTCCGTAAGGCTTCAGGGAAAAGCAATGATAAAACTTTTTAAACTGTCAAAACTTGAAAAAAGAAAAAAAAAGGAAAAGAGAACTTGAAATCTACGATTGGAGTGAATAAACATTAATCTCAAACTAAAACTTTCGCTCTGTTGTAAGGATAGGAATTCGACGACTGTTATATTCTATTTCTATTTGCTGTTTTATTCCTTGTAGACTTTTCCGCAACTTATCCAGGCGTCATCGAATTTATATTTTTTTTATGCCGTTTTTCTTTATTAATCCAAATGTGTACGCGCGTCCGGTCTGGTTCAACGTGGTAAAGATAGAGCTATCAAGATTTCAACGTTCCTTCCTTGGGGTCAAAAGTCACAGCGTGGGCAAGGAGGAACATTGTTGTAATAAACAACTTGGAGACCAGCTTCTGTGCCGAAGCCATCACGATGAGCGACCCGAGAGCGTCTTCACAGAGGATAATCCAAAATATTTTTTCTAATTAATATAATAAAATAGCAATTAGATCAAATTAGAGAGCTCAATGGATATTATCTAGAGGAAATATACTGAGAAGAAAACAGTCAAACGGTTATAAATCCACAATTACGCTGATGTTTTTACTTTATTTTGTCGACTGCACAGTATAGTAGGCTCAGTTGTGCACCGTCCGTGAGCAAAAAAGAGCACAATAATGCAATTTCTTTCCGCCGGAAATTTGGTAGCGTCATGTTGTATTGCTTGGGATCACGCCGGAAGCTCCTCTATGGCTATTACCGAGTGTTTGGGTGTGTATCTGTACACAGTGCGAAGGATTAGGAAATAGTTGGATGAGGTTAATGGCGATTACGAAGGTATTTGAAGCTATTACCACTGATGTCGACGTTATGTCTCAATTCATTTTCCTCACATGGCTTTAGACTTAACACGGGTGCCTATATTAAGTGACTTGAAAATGTGTTGCTGCCCTGGTAAAGAGTGTGTCAACTGAAAGAACATATGTATGGCAACAACCCTCTGCACAATGCCAGAAAAGCACCTAGTCAGGCTGCCAAACAATTTCTGCGCCCACATCAGCCCAAAGATCTGACCACCTAACTCTCCAGACTTTAGGTGTTTGAGTGTTTGTGTGCGTGTGTATGTGTGTGGATATCTATACATATATAATTCTGTGAACGTGTGTGTTTAAATAATAGTTCACGGTGAGTTTTGGAACTAATAAAAAAAGTTTTCACTCAGCACCTGCCGTTTGCTACATGGATAACCTCAGATTAGTATCAAACAGTTAGGAATTTGTATATTTATTATTAGTATATACATAAATAGAGATAGAAATACAGTGAGAGTGAAGAGAGAGAAAGAAAGTGTGTGTGTGTGTGTGTGTGTGTTTGTGTGTGTGTGTGTGTGTTGATTTGTTTTGGGACCATGTTTTGGGGGATTTCTACTTATATTTAATTGATTGCTTTCAAGGCATTTTTTAAAACTGTTTGTATTTCTACAAGTACTGATAGTCAATTTGGCTCTCTTCAGGGAATAAATTTGTTTACAATAGGGTTGCTTTTTTGTTTTGTCAGACATTTTATTCACCCCACACATCTCTGTCTCATCGCCTCTGTCTGTCTGCCAGTTTGTCTTATTCTCTCTCTCTCTCTCTCTCTCTCTCTCTATATATATATATATATATATATATATATATAAAGTGGAGAAAGATGTATGAGAAATATACATATATATATATATATATATATAAGATGTATGAGAAATATATATATATAAGTGGAGGAAGATGTATGAGAAATTGTTCTTAATATATAAATTTTTTTATATCGTATAACATATAATTATATAAAATCTTCCATATGAAAAATTATTAAACACATTATTTCTGCCATAATTCCTCAAAAACATGTAAAATTTATAATATATGAAAGAAGATAGGGAAGACAGCAAATGTTGTTATTTCTAATAATAATAACCCTATCAAATCTAAACTAGCGATGACAAATATAGTGTATGAATTTCAATGTCCTGTAGTATTGTGTGTTTCTTGTCATAAATCAACTACCTATATTAGCCATACCACCACTTCTCTGAGTAGACGCCTGACATGCCACCTATCTAGTAATAATACTGCAATAAAAAAATACTTAGCTCATAACTTGCAAGAACCCTGTAGAAAAATTTTGGTTGAAACTATAAAAATAGAATTTATATCACAATAACAAAGACTCCTCGCTATAAGAGAGACACTATATATGAAACAATTTTCTCCTATTATCACTGTTACATCATTTAACAGTAGAAATAGAGTTTTGATTTTTTTAAATAGACAGATGCCCACATGATTCCCGACGCGCGAACCAGGCGATAGGCTTAAAGAACTCTCCTTTTCAAAGAAGAAGAAACAAAAAAATATTACAAAAACGAAATATTACATTACAGTCAAACATGAGAACATAGCAACAACGGAAAAATAGCATCCTTAAAAATGGCCTGTGAAGAGGTTGAAAGCGCTTGAAAAGTCGAACATTATGGAACATTATTATATTCCTTATCTCTAGCAAAAAGAAAATACGTAAGAATACGGGAAAAATTAAATAAAAAATTCATAAAATCTTCCTTGTCGGTTGATTTAACGAAATAGGTTTAAATAAAAATTGCTGCTCAAATATACCTTTATATATATATATATATATATATATATATATATATATAAACTGATTTGTTTGACCATTGTTTTTGATCGATATTCGTATTTAAGTAGATTTTCTTTTTCATAATCAAACAGTATATATATGTACTTATTTCTAACGGCCTGATTATTTCCGATAAATGTTTGTTGCGAAAATATGTGTCATTCATCAGGATTCGAACCTGCGACCCCTATGCACATAAGGGAAGCCATCAATTGATTTGCTGCGTCTTAGACCCCTCGACCACGAATGACCAACAGTCTAAACGAAGTCAAATCAAGTCTTTTAAACTGTTAGACTGTTGTTCTTTCCCGGAGATCCGTTTACGTGAAACGTAGGTAGGTTCGTTTGACTCATTAGGTGTTATCTATCTATCTATCTATCTATGAGTTGTATCAAAAATACTTACAAGCTTTGATGGTAGGTTCTTCACGCCAAAACAAGCATTCGTGAATGTATGTTTATATGAAATTTGTTCTTGTTTTGTTGTGTACCAATTCATGTATCCGTATCATTATAATATGTGCTGGTTCTTTCGCCTTCTGATCATTCACCACGGGAAAACTTTTGCCGACCCGTTGTTTGTCTTTTCAGTCTTGTTTACGGATGAGACAGAATTTAGAAGAGATGGAATAACAGATTTAAACAACAATCTTTTGCAGGCGGATCGGAGTCTCCATATTACAATACAAACAAGACACTAGCATCAGTTTACGATTAATGTCGGGGCTGGTGTCTTAGGTGATTGTCTAGTAAATATATATATATATTTCCATTACGTCTTATACAGGAGCTGTCTAGAGGTATTTTAAACACACTTACAGACTTGCTCGAGGGTATATCACACATAATACGAAGACGTATGTGGTTCATGCATGGGGGAGCACCAGCCCATTTTAGCCACGAATGGTAAATTTGTAGACCGTTTCCATTCAACCGACCACAATCATTTAGATTTTTGGATTTTCGTTTATAGGATTGCCTAAAATCATTAGTTTATGAAGAAGGTATTAAAAATGCATAGACGTTCATCAACAAGTCATGGGATCCTTCAAAAACAATTCGACACTGTGTGGGAGCATTTGAAAGGGTCCGTCAGTCAGTGATTCGAAGGATGGTTGCAGATGTTGTAGATGTTGAAGATTTGTTGCGGTACAACGATAGCTTTTTGCATACATAATGATACGAATATTTTACCTTGTTTGGTGTTAGAAACCCGCCCCCAAAATTGTAAAAGTATTTTTGAGACACTCTATATATATATATATATATATATATATATATATATATATATATATATATACTCTTTTGGAGTAGATAGATCTATCTATCGCCCGGTTCACACTCCACCCACGTCTATTGAACAGGTTAAGAGGTTCATCCCTTGTTCCCTGTTTAGGATGTGGTTTCCGGCTTTCTCTTTTCCAATCTTTTCACTATTACGTAGCCCCCTGCACATCAGTGGCGTTACCGCCTTGCTTGGGGTGATACGATTAAAAAAAAAAATTCAAACAATTCATTTCAAATTGTCAGTTGTTTATAACAAGGTTTCGTTAAAATTCGCTAATTTCCGTAACATGTTTACATTTGTTGACATTACGATGCATTTCAGAGCAGATATGTTTGTTTACGATGAATTGAAAATTGTATTATATAGGCTTGGTAAAAACCTCGTTTCGTGGTCGAGAGGTCTAAGAGGTTGCCAGATCAAATGGTAACTTTCCCTATGTAAATAGAGGTCGCAGGTTCGAATCCTGCCGAATGGCACAAATGTTCGTAATAACAATATATCGTAAATGATCAAGCTGGTAGATATCAATATATAATTGTGTTTAATTAAAAAAAACAGAATATCTACTTAAATACGAGTATCGATAAAAAATAATGTTCAAACAATTCGTTTTATATATATGGATATCCGCAGATAGATCTGTATTACAGCTCATCAGTACGGCTAGACATCCAATTGCTTTTTAACCCAGGATTGAAACCGAACCGAATTAGCGTCAGTCGGCGATTCTACCTCTGAGCTATGGGTTTAGTGTATCGAGGCAACAGATAATTTTCTAAATATGTACTGTTAAATATAAGAGACAAAGAATGTCTATTATGTTTAATCATGAGCCGTTCTAAACATCGTAGTTTGGCTTTAATTTCAGTTGAAAATAAATACAAAAATTCTCCAACATTTGGATAATTTTTATTAAGTTGCTTCTAAGCTTTCGGCTCACATGAGTAATCTTCAGAGAGGTTACAGGGACGTTAACATAAAAACATCCTCCATCAAAGACGATTTTATCTTGTTTTGACATGAAACTTTGTTAATCAACGAAAACAGTCACCAAATAGCAAACGCAGCATGTAAATTTGTGTGACGTCATAGAACCGCATTACAAATTTACGGGCTGCGTTTGCTATTTGAAGACTGTATTCGTTGCTTAGTAATTAATTAATTATTAATTATTAATTAGTTAATCGTAATACGACTGTTACACGGTAGATTCACTGTGGAATGATACGATATATTCGTTATACGCTGAACTCCGATTACTCCTCATATATATATATATATATATATATATATATATACATGAAAAAAAAACATATATATATATATTGATTATTATTATTATTATTACTTATTTTTTAGTTATAATAAAATTGGTCATAATAAAATTAACTATTATGTTATTCCCAAACAAAAATTATTGAATGAAAGAATAGAAATTAAGATTAGGTGTAAACATTCCATAAAATATTTAGTAAGGTCATACAACCACGGATAAAAACATTATAATTTCTTCTAATTTTTAAAATTGCCCGTTCAAAAAATCCCATTTACGTGAGCGGTACTGCTTATATATATATATAATTGGAGTAGATAGATCTATCGCCCGGTTCACAGTCCACCCACGTCTATTGAACAGGTTAAGAGGCTCATCCCTTTTTCCTGTTTAGGATGTGATTTCCGGCTTTCTCTTTTCCAATTTTCTCACTTTGGTTTCTTTTTTTTTTTAAATTGGAGTAGATAGATCTATCTATCGCCCGGTTCACACTCTACCCAAGTCTATTGAACAGGTTAAGAGGCTCATCCCTTGTTCCCTGTTTAGGATGTAGTTTCCGGCTTTCTCTTTTCCAATCTTTTCACTATTACATAGCCGCCAGCACATCAGTGGCGTGGCGTTACCGCCTTGCTCGGGGTGATAAGATTAATATATATATATATATATATATATATATAGGGTTAAAAAAAATAAAGACAAGAGGAAAACTGTATTTTAAATCTCCTACGCGTTTCGTCCTGTGATGGACTTTATCAAGGCAAAAAGACAAAATGAGCTTTATTCTAAATTACGTATCTATAAACCAACAGTGTTAGCAAACACAAAGACGCCCACAAATCATTTCAAAAGATTAACAGAATATTTTAGTTATTAGAATTCCTTCAAGTGTAGTGCAAAATCACGAGATATTAAAATGAAGGGAATTCAACCGTTTTCTTTGAAACTTTTTATTATGTATGTTAGTCTGTTTTAGAATTCCTTCATGTGTCTTGTTAGTCACGAGATGTTCGCTTCATTTTAACATCTTTCTCTCTCTCTCTCTCTCTCTCTCTCTCTCTCTATATATATATATATATATATATATATATATATATATATATAAAACTACTAAAAAGTTGCAAGTTTAAAAATGCATTTTTTTTGACAGCATTTATTTCTATTATTATTATTTCAGACTGGCCTCGGCTTTTCATCAGAAACAAATGATTTTAAAATTTTAAAATCATATATATCAAATATATATATATATATATATATATATATATATATATATATATAATAGAAATAAATACTGTCAAAAAAACATTTTTAAACTTACAATTTTTTAATAGTTTTTCCTATACATATTAAGACAGTATACGTGGAACATCATTATATATATATATAATAAACTAAATCTAAAAGTGAGCCAAATATATCAACGGTAGACAATTCAGTTTTGCTGTATCACCCTTTGCTTCAAGCCGGGATCAGCATCTGACTGTTTTGTCCTTAGAAGGATATCTTTCCACTGCGCTGTCAGCGTACGGCAGAGAAAGGCATTTTTCCTAGCAGGTTATTTACAGGATGTAAACAAACAGCCATTAACTGAGAGCGTTCTGCTTGATAGCCGAATCGAACTGCGTTCAATTCATTAACCAAAGAACGTAGCATAATGCCATAAGTGGTTACTGTTTTTATAAAATTTGCCTCTCCTTATAGCGCTCTACCGACTAGCGAGATCATAAATTATCATCTGCAGACAAACCTGTTTTTCCATGTCACTGTTCTTCAGTGCTGCTAGCATAACCGTTTGCATTAAACCGGAATTGAAAATATAAAACTGAACATTGAAAGCAACAATAAGAAGCTTTGAGTGTTGACTTCAATGTACACTTGTATATTTACATACACCCTATCTGCGATATTCAACACTTTATCCTATAAATATAACACGAAACTATATATATATATGTTTACTGGGTATGTCATGCTATGTTTTGCTAACATTTGTGGTTCAGTTTTGGTAGAATAGTAGGTCAGTCAGTTAAGTGCTATACGTGATAACTGAAGTAAAATGATTAAAAATAACCCTAATCATCAACGTCCTGAATAAAAATATCAAAGAGTAGAAAGTGTAGAGAATAACTAATTTTTGTTCTTTACAGTAACTACAAGAATTTAATAGTTAATCTATTTACAAAATATCCGGCTATTTGTATATTAAGACGTTGCTTTATCTGTGTGTAATCTTGATAGTAAAATTCTGTTAGTTAAGTGCCATACGTGATACACACTTTGGACGATCATGTCTCGAAAGAGACATGACTGACTGGGCAGAAGATTATCCCGAAGTAGGTTGTTATTTCTTTCTGCGGCAGACTGGTTGCCGACCAAGGTTACAGAACCCAATCTGTCCTATTATTTAACCCATAACTGGAGGAAGAGACGGATTAATACCTTTCCCATGAGTATTTGCGCGTAAATGAATGCAAGGAATTCGACTGGAATTCTAATTCGGCTTCTCGATTTCTCGTTCCGAGCCGATATGCAATGCATATCCGAATAGTAGGTAAGGGAGAAAAAAAAATCTTCGTTTCACTGTTTTACATGCTTTGTTTAGAATATTGTTATTTCAGAATAATTTAACTTTTTTTCTTGCATTAAGTTTATAAATATATTAATGTTTAATTTAAAATTGATTTTTTATTGTAAAATACTTAATCGCATTATAATTCGTCTGTCTGTCCCTCCCTTTAGACCACGTGCTATCACAAAAAGAATATGCATTTGCTGGAAATATGCAAATTAAAACAGAAGTCCTCTTCGAGGAAGGACGAAATTTCAAATATATATACATATATATCTTATACTCTCATATATATATATATATATATATATATATATATATATATATATATATATAATACTCTCATTACGATTGAGCGCTCCGGAGAGGAAAATTTTAAGAACACCTACCACTTCTGCGATTTACGTGTCACTATTCAGTAATGAACTGAGTTCTCACGGTGACTGGCGTGTGTATTCACCACATACATATAGCACGCTAAAATTTCCCTTCTCTCATTTCATGAACATATGGCTTTTGGAGTAGGGACTCCGACTGACACCAAATCTATCGAGTTTTGATCCCAGCTGGAAGCAAGTAGATATCTAGCCACACTGATGAGCTGTGATACAGCGAAACAGGCTCGTATGTGGATTTCTAATATATATATATATATATATATATATATATTCAAGCGACTATATATATATATATATATATATATATATATTCCAGTAAAAGATGTGCTACTGCACTAATTGATGGAAGATAAAAAAGTAATCAATGTACAATCAAAACAAAATTACTGAATATGAGGTAAAATTATGAAGAGCCTCAGGCAAAGGAGACCAGTGTGTTCAAAACCGAGATAACAATTAAGTGGTATATATATATATATATATATATATATATATTTATACTGGGTGGTTGCTTAAGCGTTCTTAAGGTTGAGACTACGTTGACACTATAATTAGAAATACGTTTAAATCACGTATAAAACTGAATGTATTTTTTCGAAAGTTTATTATATTAAACAGAATATTTTGATATCAAATTTATTTTCTCATGTAAAATTAATTTTCTTCAGAACAAAGATATTTGTAGTTGGAAAGATTTTCCGTTAAAAATATTCCTGCGAAAAAAATCGATAGAAATAGAATTAGAACATCTGACGTACTCACATTTTAAAAATATATAGAAAGTGATCTGATTAGTGAAATTAAATGAAGACTTTTGTATTCAAAAGACCTAAATCGAATTTATTAATTTAAAAATGTATTTGAAAAATAGTAAAGAAATAAGCGAAATTAAATTCATATAAATTTTCTTTTCAATCGTTTATTCCTATGCACGTTGATAGTGTCGTATAAGCAGCAAGAGATTAAAAGATTAAAAGAAAATGAGAAATATATTAGTAAATAGAATGGGGCGGATTTCAGGAAGACAAAAGATGGCGATTTTTGTTGACCTTTTATTATTGAAGGTCGTAGGTGGCAGGGAGCAAGAAGCCGGAAGAGGGTATTTCCATTTGACGGGTGTGCGGAAGAACAAGCAATTAGAATATAACTTACGGTTGACATTATGTTCAACATTATAAAATGGGGCCTATCTGCCAATGTAGTCAGTCAGTTAAGTGCCATGCGCGATACACGCTTTTGGGCGATCATGTCTCGAAAGAGACATGACTGACTGGGCAGAAGATTATCCCGCAGTAGGTTGCCATTGCTTTCTGCGGTAGACTGGTTGCCGACCAAGGCTATAGAACCCAATCTGTCCTATTATTTAACCCATAACTGGAGGGAAGAGACGGATTAATACCTTTCCCAAGGGTATTTGCGCGTAAGTGAATGCAAGGAATTCAACTGGAATTCGAACTCGGTTCCCCGATTTCTTATTCCGAGCCGATATCCATTGCGCCACAACGCACATCCAATGTAGTAATAGGCTTAAATTTGTGTTGTCGAGGCATAAAGATGGAATGGTAATTAGCCATAAAAAATATTTATAGAAAATATACAGGGAAGCCACTCTACACCACGCCATGGCGGTGATTGATGACTGATATCGATATGTAAGATCAAAATTCATAACATTACAGATTATCTTATAATTCAGATTTTGTCGAAAATCTTTATCAGGATAACCCGAAGAGATGGGGTAGCAATGCCCGGCTAGAGTACACGCCATATTTAGATTCTTTTTTTCCTCCTTTTTTTTTCTTCTGTTTCTACTATTGCTACGACTGTTACTACTAATATTGATACGTATTCTTTCTGCCATAACTTTTCAGGACATGGGCCATAATGGGCCTTCAGAATTTTGTCTTTTGGATCTGTATGTAACTTTCAAATCTTTTTCATCTCTCTTTGTCAATTACACTGCCATCCATAAAGAAAAAATAAACCTAATTAGTTTTCTCGCCCTTTCACCTTCAATTGCTTATAAAAATTGCAATCCTCCTTTCCACTTACGAGTCTCAGACATGTAACTTGTCTTTCTCTGATCGTGTCAGTTTTATTAACGTTTCCATTTTAACCCCCACCCCGCGTGTTGCTTACATATTTTCTTCATAGTTTACTCTTGTTTACATGTAAGGATTTGTCCAGTACTTATTGGCATTATAGTATATATAATATTACACTGCAGTTCAGCTGTATTTTCTTTGTTTTAAATTAATTTTTTTTTCGTCCTATATTTATGAATCAGTTTTTTTTAATCGTTTCACACTGAGCAAGGCATTCCACTGCCAGTATTGCGCAGGGGTTTACATAGGGGCTGGGGAGTCATGGGAAAGGATGGTTAGATATAGGAAATGTCAGAAGGAGGGTGATAGACGGGTACCGAGAAAGAGGGTTGATTAGATGGTGAGAGTGATTGAGAGAATAGATGCAAGTTAGTGTGTTAGCAGGTGTCTATTTATCTTACATTTAAACTCCTGGAGATTGTAGCCGTCGGGGAGGCAGGCATGTGGAAGGGAATTCTACAGGCGGGAAGCGGGAGAAGTGAAACTGTTGGAGCAGAAATTACGGTTACATCTAAACAAGTCAACAAAACCGCTAATACACATGGGGTTAATAAGTATGATAAAATATATGAAAAACCAGTTTTAGTCAGAACAATAGCAGATCATCCATTTAGGAAAAACAATAACAACTGACATTGCATTAAGTTTTTTTTTCTTTGAGGTCTAATTTGAGTGAACCGCAAAAAGCCGTGAAAGAGTTTCAAAAGTGCAAGAAAATAAATTGTTAGCATAGAGTTTATGGTTAAATTATGCCCTTTCAATTGTAAAATGATGAGAACTTGCCACTAATGTATTAATGCGTCTAATATTATAAAGTCTAAATTTCATAGAGGAAAATTTTACCGTGAAATTATTTATAAAAAAGGGACAGAGAAGATACATTACATTACATTGCAGGTCAGTACTAATGTCATTGCCGATTCTTTTCCGAATTTTTATCAAGGATCTCTAAATATATAGCAGGAACCATTGTAATATAACAATCTGGCCCCACCCGAGGAAGTGATGCAAGCGATGGTGTTTCCCGTCGGTGAAGGGGGCCGTCAACCCATTCTATGTGCGCTCTCACTCTCCTGTTCTCTATTCCACACGGTTCGTCGTCATTAATAAAAATATAACCTTATATTTTTATATATGCGTGTTTGTTGTTTTGTCGTCGTACGGCGATATATAACATACGCAAATTGGTGCCCAGTGACTTGCTGTTTTAAGACAACAACAACAACAAAACAGATAGATACGAGCTTGGTTACCACGGTGACAATTGAAATTCGACGGAATTAAAACAACTAGATAGAGGAAGAAAAAGAAAAAAGAAGACGAAAATAGAAAGCAACCGGACGACCATAGACAACATCAACGAAAGGTAGGTGACTTTTGATTCGATCTTGTGTGTGTTCTGCTCTTGTTCATAAGTTTATAATAAGTCTAAAAAAAAAAAAAAAAAAAAAATGGAACAGCATACTTTTGCCGATTTTGTTCAAGGTCTGACCCTGGAATTGAGAAATGTGGCTTGTTCGGTGTCGAACACTTTAAGGGGAGAATCTTTTTTAAAAAATATACAGCCATTAGCATGCAAAGAAGATGGTGGTTATAGTGCTTGGTTGGAGGATATGGAGAGGTATTTTCAAGTTGTGCGCGTGGCAGAAGAAGACAAGTGTCAGGCAGCTCTTCTCACAACAAGGGGAGCTGTTGGACACTATGTATATAGACTAATCTCTAATAACCCACAACTCACATGGAAGGAGTTAAAAACTTCTTTAAAGGAATATTACGGATTGGTTTTAGACCCCGACGCACGGTTAGTCGAATTAGTGAACATTAAGCAGGGTAGAACGGAGGGGGTGCAGGACTACATGCAGAGAGTAGTACGCCTAGCGGAGGGCGCATATGTTGGGGTTGACGGGAGGAATGAAGTTGTGACAAAACAAGTTCTGGGATTTTTCATAAAAGGTCTAAGGGATCGGGAAATAAAGATGGCAGTTATGAAGGATGAGCCACAAACACTAGAGGCTGCCTATCAGAAAGCGTTATCTGAGTTGAGATGGAAAATTCGACTCGATGCAAACTCTGAATACGAAGAGGAGCCTATGGAAATTTGCCACTCTCGGAGACGGGTACCGATAGAAGCCGTAAGCCACGCTGAATCTAATACTAATAATAATAGGAATAAGAACAATAGAAAAGTTGGTAATAGGGGAACTAAATACAAGACTCGTGAGCGGGAGAGGAACGGGAGCGTTGTTAGGTGTTGGAATTGTGGGAAAGAAGGCCACATAGCGAAATTTTGTAGACGCGCCCCGGGAAATGGCAGAGGTCCGTTCGTGCGACGCCCAACGAACGGAACAAGACGGTACCAACGCACATAGTTGGTAATATGGGCGCGCCAAATTCCATCTTTATTAGAATAGAACGTAGACCTTATAGGGCATTGGTAGATACGGGAGCAGAGGTATCGGTTATAAGCTGTAGGGTATTTAAAAAATTGAGACTGGGACTTGAACTGCAAAAGAGGGACATTAAACTTCGAACTGCGAATGGATCCCCGTTATACGTTGAAGGCCTTTGTCGTCTACAGGTCCAGATAGGAAGTAAGTCCATACCCCATGATTTTTTAGTCGTGAAAAATCTCAATAGAAACGTTATACTTGGCCGATATTGGCTGATGCAGAACGGGGTGAGAATGTATTTCGATTTGGGGGCATTGAAGATTGGTGAAGAATACGTGGCATTAGAGGAGGATGTTCATATTTCCTCTATTGTTAGGTTAGCTCAAAAAGTAACATTAAGACCTCAACACCTGCATGCTTGTCTGGGATTAACCAGGCTGAGAAATGGACGTGGCAAAGAATATGAAATCGAACAGCTGAGTAGTGGATATGTTAGCAACTTATGTGGTATATCAGTAGCCAACGCAGTTGTAAAAATGCCAAAGTCTCGTAAGTTTCAGTTGCTGATAATGAATAACACTAACCAGACAATCACTTTGAGACGGGGGTGTCCGCTGGCTAAATTGGAAAGGGCAGGTAATATTACTGAAATTACTATGCCCGATAAACAAAATAATAAAAGTCCTGATGTAGATTTGGAACAGGTACATGTACCGGAGGAATTCAAGCCTGAAATTAACAAATTGCTAAAAAGAAATAGGGACATGTTCGTTAGTGACGACAAGAACCTGGGCAGAACCGATACTGTGGAGATGCGTATCGATACTGGAACGCATGAGCCCATAAGAAAACGCCCATATCGCACACCCCTCAAACAAAGAAAGACAATGGATTCAGCAATCGACGAAATGATGCAGGCAGGTGTAATTGAGAGATCCAATAGCCCGTGGGGTTTTCCAGTAGTTTTAGTAGAGAAGAAAGACGGTGGTAAGAGATTTTGTGTAGACTTTAGAGCACTTAATAAGATTACAAAGAAATATGCTCGACCTCTTCCTGTCATCGATGATATACTGGCATCACTTGGTTCAGCAAGGTACTTTTCGAAGCTTGATTTAAAATCAGGGTACTGGTAAGTTAAGCTTCATGATGATGACAAAGAAAAAAGTGCATTCACCTGCCACAAGGGTCTGTTTCATTTTAATGTTATGCCATTTGGACTTGCAAACGCACCCGGCATCTTCCAGGAATTAATGTCAGTTGTTTTACAGGGACAGGAAGATTTTGCTCTGGCATATTTAGATGATATTCTGATATTTTCAAATACGGTGGAAGATCATTTAAGACATATAGACACAGTCTTGAGTAGTCTACGTAAGCACAACCTTAAACTGAAGCCAGCTAAGTGTGAGTTCTTTAAGAAAGAGACCCAATACCTGGGGTTCAAGATAAGTGAAGAGGGAATACAACCAGACCTCAATAAAACAAAAGTATTTCTGGCCTTGTTTACTTAGAGAAATAAATGATTTCGTAGGTAAATGTATCCCGTGTCAGACAAGAAACCTAAAGAAGCAGCAACCCCCCATACAGGAATGTGACTTCCCTCCTTTTCCTTTCGCAAAGGTTGCTTTAGATGCCTCAGGACCCTACCCAAAGACCCATTCAGGTAACCAATACATAGTTACATTCATAGATATGTACAGTGGTTGGCCGGAGGCATTTGCGGTTCCTAACAAGAAGGCAGAAACAGTGGTGCATCTCTTAGTTGACGAAATCTTCCCCAGATTTGGGACACCACTTCAGCTTTTAACTGATAATGGGCCAGAAAATGTCAACAGGGTAATGAAAAAGACATTAGAAGACCTAAATATACACCATGTGACAACTTCTTTTTATCACCCCCAGAGCAACGGTAAGGTTGAGAGGTTTCCCAGAACAATGCATGATGTTCTAGCAAAAAAAATCGGCAACAACGAACAGTCGTGGGATATTTACATTAACCAAATGTTGGCGGCTATCCGGTTTCATGTGAGCGAGACCACTAAGTTTTCACCGTATTACTTGCTCTACAACAGGGATGTTATTTTGCCCTTGGACAATATACTGAGGCCTCGTCGCATATATTATGGTGATGAGCATCACCAAACTGCACTACAGGAAATGCATCGTAGCTTCACTTTAGTTAGGAATAATATAAGAAAAGCGAGGAGAGCCGCGATAGACAAGTTGCGTGGTAAGACGAAAAATACAACTTTTGAGGTTGGTGATTTGGTGTACTATAAGAATCACCAAAAGAAAGTGAAGTTAGATGTGCGCTGGCGGCCATATTATGTGATCGTTGAAAAGACTGGCCCGGTCTCTTATAGAATTAGAGATCAGTTAACCGGCTCGGTCATTAAGACGCATGCTGAGCATCCTCGGGCAGCGTCCATTGATGAATGGAAAATCCCTACTTCCGATAGGCCGTTACGAAAGATTGTATTGGCTGCTCCAGTAGAATCCAGTGATTCGGATGACGAATCCGGAGCGGAACAGACCGACTTTCCAGTGCACAAAAATCGACACCAACGTGTGGAATCAGACGATGAGTCTCATGTTCCATTAATGGAGCGTCGCATCATGACGCGACGTAAAATGGCGAATAAAAACGTGTCAACTATTGATAATGATGATAGAATCGGTGGTATAAATAATGTTTCATCCACGTTCGAGGATGATTGCTCAAAGTGCGAAACGTCTGGATCTACTCATGTAGATCAGGGTTTTTCTAGGGAATCACCTAGCAGCGAAGATGTCCAAATGAGGCAAACGTCTGTTGGGGCAAAAAGCACGGATAAAACCTGCAGATTCCACAGTTGATCGGAACAAAAAGAAAGAACAACTGAAAAGTCTTGTAGACTTATTGGCTGATATGCTATAGGATTGGGAAAGAAAGCAGTGGGAGGATTAACGATAGTTTAAGTGAAATAGTTAGGTCACCCTCCTTATAGCAAAACATGCGGAAGATACAAACTAATGAATTAAGAGTCACGGGTCCATTTTTTTTAGACTAAATTAAGATAGATGAAACCTCTAATCCTCCACAAGTAAATTGCATGCGGATTAACGTTGGAATCAGGGTAATTTTCTTCATTTTCTATTGAACATTTCTCGGTCAGACTATGAATGATATGTACTGCAGATAATGGCCGTTTTTCTGTGTTCAAACATAGTATGTTTGAAATTAAATTAAATTAAATGAAGTTACATGTGTAACAATAAACTCGAGCGGAAACACGCATGGTGTTGGTCAAAGGTCATTTACTCGATGTCAGTTTAGAAACTGGGGAGCGGTTACCGCCTATGATCATATGGTCGTGCATCGAGGCGTCTACGCGTATGGACAGAGTTGAGAAAGGAAACGAACATTGAAAGTTACAGAAACTTAAAAAAAAAAAAAAAAAGAACAATGAAACATCGAGCTGGGAGAATATTATCCTCTGTATAAGTCCCAAGTAATTCTATCATCACTTTTGTGGCAGTCTCACTCATTTTGGCTTCCAACACTGCATCATGAAGCATACGCAAGAGATTCTGTGTTTTTTGTACAGGAAAATTCCACAATGGACACGAACATTGTTGGGTTGCCGATGTAGGCTCCCCCATATATTTTTTTTGTTGTTTTGTTTGTTTCGGCGTGCACATGTTTTGTTGTTTCGGCGTGCACATGTTTTGTACAATTGTCGGGCTTGTGTGGCATGGGGGGGTGTGAGGGTGTTGCGCTTAAAATGTTCTTAGGTGAACATTTTGGAAAATGGGAGGGCGAGGAGTGTAATATAACAATCTGGCCCCACCCGAGGAAGTGATGCAAACGATGGTGTTTCCCGTCGGTGAAGGGGGCGGCGAAGCGACAAGACAGGTGTTTGTGAAATACATCCTGTCGAGGCCGGAGTGGATGTCATTTGACCTTATTTCCGACAGCGGCGGAAATGGCTACGGAGGCAAACAGAACAGGTGTCTCTGGGAATTACGTGGGCGTTGCGTGGGCGAGGCAGGACCGGAAGGAAAGTCCCGGTTCTAGAAGACTATATAAAGACCTCGACACATGGATTCGCCAGCAGAGAACGGCCAGTGGAAGCAGAGAAACACCACAGGCAAGACTACACTCCCGTCAACCCATTCTATGTGCGCTCTCACTCTCCTGTTCTCTATTCCACACGGTTCGTCGTCATTAATAAAAATATAACCTTATATTTTTATATATGCGTGTTTGTTGTTTTGTCGTCGTACGGCGATATATAACACCATGACATACGTGGAACCAGTACTCTAAGCATGGATTAATAGTAGACTTATATATATATATATATATATAATAGATTCGGGTAAGAATACTTGTCTAGCACAATACAGTGAACCAACATTCTTAGAATCAGACCTAGCAGTATATTCGATATACTCAGTCCACTTTGTATCAGCGGAAAAAAGTTAGCCAGCGAAGGCGAAACGGGTAACTCTCCTAAAGGTTACCATAATGTTGAAAGGCAATAAGGGCTTTCTCAGGAGAGTAATAGAGAGCATTTTCGTGGTGGAGATGTTCAAAATTAACAAACCATTCCTAGCCCCAGTATAACAAAATGAAAATCATTTTTTGAATACTTTGTTTGAACGTCTGGAAAAGGGATTTAATTACTCATTTCTTTGTTTAAGAGGTCATTTTCTATATTTTCACACTCTACTTGGATTTTGACAGAAATTTTTCGATATTCTTACGTGCTTTCTGGTTTGAGGGTCATATTTTTGTACCTGCACAATTGTGACCTTCCCGGGATCTTCTCTCACTTGGTTGACTCTCTAGTTGTTTTATATATTTTCATAAACATTTCTCCAGAGAGACAAATTTCTTTATAATTATTATTTATTTTAAAGATACAAAACGGAGACTGAATTTGAAATTTCCTTAAATAATATTAATATTATTTATAATCAGATAATAATCGGTCTTCAAATGTACCTGGAAACGTCAGAAGACTGGATTCTTACCTGTGTCCAAGAACATGAAAGAAATTAGAAAGATTATTCAGTGACTGTTATGGGACCTAACCGTTTTGGACTATAATGAACTCTTCCCATTATTATAAATACCGGGAGATTATGCGTCTCGGCGTTGATTGTAGTTGTTGTTGTTAGAGTTGCTGAGACTCTTCAACTATAACACTGTCAGCTCTCTGCTTCCGAGCAGAGAGCAATAACCCAGTCGTGGTTCCGCCGAAGGGTAGAACCACGACTGGGCAAAAATAGACAGACATATTTTTGGCCCGGCTATATGGCCGGGAATACCCACATTAAAATGACCATGTGTCACATCCGGCCTTGCGTGGGAAGGCTAGTAAATACAGTTGTTGTTAGAGTTGCTGAGACTCTTCAACTATAACACTGTCAGCACTCTGCCTTCGGGTAGAGGGCGCTCTCTGCTTCCGAGCAGAGAGCAATAACCCAGTCGTGGTTCCGCCGAAGGGTAGAACCACGACTGGGCAAAAATAGACAGACATATTTTTGGCCCGGCTATATGGCCGGGAATACCCACATTAAAACGACCATGTGTCACATCCGGCCTTGCGTGGGAAGGCTAGTAAATACAGTTGTTGTTAGAGTTGCTGAGACTCTTCAACTATAACACTGTCAGCACTCTGACTTCGGGTAGAGGGCGCTCTCTGCTTCCGAGCAGAGAGCAATAACCCAGTCGTGGTTCCGCCGAAGGGTAGAACCACGACTGGGCAAAAATAGACAGACATATTTTTGGCCCGGCTATATGGCCGGGAATACCCACATTAAAACGACCATGTGTCACATCCGGCCTTGCGTGGGAAGGCTAGTAAATACAGTTGTTGTTAGAGTTGCTGAGACTCTTCAACTATAACACTGTCAGCACTCTGCCTTCGGGTAGAGGGCGCTCTCTGCTTCCGAGCAGAGAGCAATAACCCAGTCGTGGTTCCGCCGAAGGGTAGAACCACGACTGGGCAAAAATAGACAGACATATTTTTGGCCCGGCTATATGGCCGGGAATACCCACTATAAAATGACCATGTGTCACATCCGGCCTTGCGTGGGAAGGCTAGTAAATACAGTTGATTGTAGTTGAGATGGGTCAATCCGGTCTAATACTTGGCAGTCTGACTGACGTCTAACACTCTTTGCATTTGTTTTTTCGTTAAAAATATATGTTTAACTAATACCCGAGTTCGAGTTTTCTTCCGGACCTATTCTGGGTCCACAACAGTGGCAAAAGAAGCCAACAATTTCAAAATGAAATTTCAAGTGAGTGGAGAAGTTCAACTCTAAACTTATTTATAAATGGAACTTTCTCTGTGCGTGTGGGGCGGTGTCCGTTGCCTATAGACTCCGAAACGGCTGAACTGATTTTCTTGAAAATTTACACAATTGTACTATAAGCGTCAGCGAGTGTTCTTAGCTAGGGTTTGTGTCGAGGTACCCCCGATAAATATCGAAACTCGATAATCAAAAAAATCTGGTTATAGAAGGAGTGGTCCGATTTTAATCAAATTTGATACACTCACAGACAAAGACATAAGAAACGACATTCAGAAGTTTCAAGGTTGCAGTTCTTACAATAGTGCAGAAAATCAAAATTTGACTTATATCCATTCATTTTTCTTTCAGTCTACTGTTTCGCTTTAACCGGAAACAACTATTGGTTTTTAGTCTTTCATGCCAACGTCCAAAGAGTCTGAGCTCCAAGACCATGGATTAGTTTTAAAGCTTTCATTACACCCGAGCAACGCCGGGCTATACTGCTAGTAAAATAAAAGTTTAAAATATAAATTATACAAATATAAAATATAAATAAATACAGAGCTAATATATTACAAATAAATAAATATATTTTATATTTATTCTTATAATATGATTTATATTTATTTTATAAATATAATATCAATAAATAAATATAAATAAATATAAAATATAAAGAAAATGAAATATAAATTATATAAATATAAAATATAATTAAAAATAAATCACATCTAATATAATATAATAAAATAAATACATAAATAATTAAACATAATATATTTTATATTTATCTTAAAATATGTTTTATATTTAATTTATGAATATAAATAAATATAAATAAATATGAAATATAAATAAAATAAAAACATAAATTATATAAATTTAAAATATAAATTACATAAATTTAAAATATAAATTTAAAATATAAAAAAAATAAAAATATAAATAAAATAAAATATAAGACATAAACTATAAGTATAAATATAACAAGCTGATATGGACGAACCACATAACCATCAGTGGGTACATAGTGCAGGATTAAAAGCTGAAACGGAAGGTTTTATACTTGCTTCACTAGTTCTGGCTAACTAAAAATTACTAAGCACTCAACTTTTACAAGGAGAAAACATGCGTGAAACTGGTATCCAAAAGTCGTTTCCAGAGATAGGACCAATTTTTCGGGACTTTTCAATGCCCACAAACAGAGCAGCCAAAGCTAATTGCTCAGACTGTAGTCAAAGACGACAAAAAACAGAATGTGACTTCTTGTTGACATAGCAAGTCCTGCAGATTGTAATGTATTGAGTCTTTGAAGATCTTCAAATGACTATTAAAATGCAAGAATCTTGAAATGGAAGTTTAAAACAATGTATCACATGAGTACACCAATAATTCCAGCTGTATTTGTAGAGCTCATGTTGATTGGAAAACGCTCTGATGGACACATTTAAAGGGAGGGTACTTGTTAGTCCATGTCTTAAAAAATGCAAAAAAAAAAAAAAAAGACAAAAAAGAACAATACACAGACAAGTACTGTTTACACCTTACGAAGCGGTTTATCCGTGTTATATGTATGTGATTTTACGCTGTTTTTCTTTACAAAAATGTTCACTGGGAAATGTCATGACACCATTTATGACTTTAAAAGAAAATGAGTACAGAACAGAAATAAAAACAACAACAACAACAACAATAATAATAATAAAGTCTAAAACTGAAGGCTTTATTCTTGCAGCGCAAGACCAAAGTCTTTTCACTAAGAACTTTCAGGCAAATATCATACATAATGATTCAACGTATTCATATTCCTTTTGAGCAGCATTGTTGAATTATTTGGCTATTTGTCGATTGTTGTATAGCTCTTAGCTGTCAGTGAAGTTGTGAACGAATTTTCGGCACTCTATGCCCTCGTCAGGTTGATGACGAGGGCGTAGAGCGCCGAAAATTCGTTCACAACTTCACTGATAGCTAAGGGCACGACAACAATCGACAAATAACCAAATAATACGTAATGTTGAAACGAAATGCAGGTCCTGTGATAACTACCAAGAAACAATAAACCATCTAACCTCAGGATGTTCTGCACTTGCCCCAAATGAATATAAAAATCGTCACGATAGATTGGAGCAAGATTTACACTGGACAATGTGCAAGCACTATCGAAAATATGTAAACAAACACTGGTATGAACATCACCCAACACCGGTTACAGAAATAGAAGATGTCACCATTCTATGGGATAACACCATCTACACAGACAGTAAAATTGAAGCAAATATGCCGGAGATTATTGTTAAAAACTAGAAAGAGAAAACTTGTCTATTAATTGATATAACATGTCCAGCGGATTGTAATATAACAACCAAGAATTTGAAAACACTGTCAAAATATAAAGAACAAGGAAATTGAAAACAAGAGTTGTGCCAGTGAGAGTAGGTGCACTTGAAATGATAAAAAATCGAACAAAACGAAACATTAAAAGAATCCCTGAAAACCCCAGCTTAAGAGATATACAAAAAATGTCTTGTTAAGTACAGTCCACAAACTCAGAAAAACTTTGTATATGTAACACTAAGGATGTTATGGAAGATATGAAAAAAAAATGAAATGGGGCCATAAAAACACACCACAACACACCATGACTTGGTAGGTAGTGTGACTATAGCAGAAATAAAATTACAATGAAAAATTACATAATAATACAGTCATACAAAGGATAAGTAGATAGATAGACAGATAGACAGATAGATAGATAGATAGATAGATAGATAGATATGAACAGACTGAGATAGATAGATAGATAGATAGATAGATAGATAGATAGATAGATAGATAGATAGATATGAACAATTTAGATAGATAGATAGATAGATAGATAGATAGATAGATATAAACAGACTGAGATAGATAGATAGATAGATAGATAGATAGATAGATATGAACAATTTGAGATAGATAGATAGATAGATAGATAGATAGATAGATAGATAGATATAAACAGACTATAAGATAGATAGATAGATAGATAGATAGATAGATAGATAGATAGATAGATAATGAACAGACTGAGATAGATAGATAGATAGATAGATAGATAGATAGATAGATAGATAGATAGATAGATATAGGTAAATATGAATGTATCATCCTATGTAACACTCAAGAGTACACTAGGAGTATTTAGAATACTTAGGTTTTTTACACAGCAGTGGAACATATACAGAGGATTAAGGAGTTCTTTGAAAATATTTTCACATCAAAATCTTGGGAATTATTAAAAAAACGTTATCGAACGGGAGCATGATAAATAGAAAATAATCATTGTATGCATTACAGAAACTGAGTAAAGTATTAAGAGACACGAACGTTTCGCTGGAAACAAAGAAGAGACTACTGGATTGCTATGTGGTATTTGTTCTTCAATATGGCAGCGAATGCTTGATAATCGCATAAAATATGAAGGAAAGACTTGAATCAACTGAAATAAGGTTTTATAAAATGATGCTGAAAATACCATGAACGGAACATGTGAGCAACGATAAGGTTTTAAAGTATTAAAGTTTCGTAAGGGGATTCTTGTATTAAAGCAATGATGAGGTTTTGCAAAGGATGGAAACAAAAAGGAAATTGATTGATACTGAGCATCAAGAAGAGACAACTAAAGTTCCTGGGATAAGCAATGAGGAATGAGGGCTTGGAGAACCTGTTACTAATAGAGGGAAAAGAAACAGGGAAAAGCAGCGGATATCATATTTGAAGGGTCTGAGCAGGTTGATGACAGAACGGGGTTTTCGTGGTGTAACAGGGGAAAGCGTGCTAAGAACCACCAGCGATAGGCAGACATGGAAAGTCATGATCGTTTACGTCCTAAAAGGACAGGGCACTTAGAAGAAGAAGATTTATTTATTATTTAATATACGAACCTTTTTCAGCAATTAAGCAAGTTAGAGGCAAATTCGGAAAAGAGGAAGCGATGAACTGAATGGTTGAAAGTGCTAACGGAAGGGTAAGATGTATTTTAATCGAAAAATGGCTAAGTGGCACGAAAAAGAAATAGAAACAGTATAAAAAGCAAGAAAGGAAAGAATTCGTTATTATATTCCCGTGAATAAAGTCTTCGCAAAGCATATTATTTTATTCCTGATTTGTATGTTGGGTATTTGTATTGATTGAATATATATATATATATATATATAGAATGATTCTGTCGGCAAAATTTGCTGAGAGTGTAGAGAGTATTAAGGTTGGGAGAGAGGGCGCAGAAAGAAATATATTAAAAAATATCGGAGACGGGTTATAGGAGAGAATGAAGATTTGTGAGAAAATAGCGGCAAGAGAAACGAGTCAGCGTTTGTAATAAGATGAAAGAAACGCAAGGAAATCGGCTACGATGATTTACCTGGGGAAAAATATACGAGAAAGAACAAGGAAAAAAACACGGAAGTGTAAAACAAAATAGAATAAACTAAAATGAGGTAAGCAAAGTGTTTAGAAAAGAGAAAATTAACGTGAAACGCGAAGAAAATGGTAGAAAAATCATTAGTTTAAGAAAATAGAAATATTGGAGGCGCATGCGTGGTTACGCACCTCCGAATACGCCTTTATATTTTATACATATCAAAAAACGCACACGCACATAGAGACACACTTCACAATACCTCTCTCTCTCTCTCTATATATATATATATATATATATATATATACTAAGGTTACTTACCTCAAGGTTATGCTTTATAGTAGGCCATTTACTCTATCAGGTCAACCTGTTCTTTTATTGTCACGTGTAATAAATCAGTTTCTATATCCTTTGCGTGTAAAGAAATCGAGAGAAATGCAAGGGCTTTTACGGCTTCTACTCCGATGAACTTAGCTCACTGGTACCCTCTATATAAGAATTTCCTCGAGCCACAAGATTAGCAACTAGGTCCCACCCTTTTACTGTGAAGCCAATAAATTGTAAACGCAAATTCTACTTCAACAGCTTCTTTTCTCGCACTTCCCGCCTGTGGAATTCTTTTCTGCATACTTGCCTTCCTGACAATTACAATCTCCAAGAATTTAAATTTAAAGTCAATAGTCATCTCCTGTCTCACTAACTTACATCCTCTCTCTCATGCTTTTCTACATCCACCCCACTCTCTTCAGTACTCTCTTCTTTCTCCTACTCTCTTCCTGAAACCCCCTGCAATCTCTCTCTCCTCATAACATTCCTCCTCATCCACCCCACTCTCATCAGTAATCTCTTCCCTCTCCTACTCTCTTCTTGACGCCTCTTGCAACCTCTCACTCTTCATAACATTCCATTTATGTAACCCCCTGCACAACAGTGGCAGTAAAATGCCTTGCTTGGGGCGACACGATTAAATAAAGAAAAAAAAAAGAAAAGTAAATGTAGTGACCGTAAACCGACGACTCCGTGCAATAGATTGAAACTAAAGCAAAGCTGAAAGCTTGAATGTTAAACAATAGGTCATTGCTAGAGAATTTAACCTTTTTTTGTTTTCTTTTAATCATGTTGGCTTCAATTCGTTTTATAGGAATAAGCACACAAATGCATGCTGGGATTTTTCTTTCTCATCCTAAAAAACAGGCCGATTCTTGGTTTCATCTGATTCAGCGCCAGTCTTGAAATCAAAACTTCTACATTCGCTTGTCCGAACATGCTTTTGTGTGAAACTCAATTCTTAGTTTTTTAACATTTTGGCATATAACTGTTGGTTTGCCTTGTATATATTTTAGATGTGCGTTGTGGTGTATGAGCTCTGAATGAGAAATCGGAAAACCAAGTTGAAATTGCAGTTGAATTCGCCCCATTCACTTACGCGCAATTACCGTTAGGAAAGGTATTAATCTTTCTCTTCTTCCATCCATGGGTTAAATAGTAAGACAGATTTAATTTTATATATTAGAAACCAGTCTGCCGCAGAAAATAATGGCAATATCTTCTGCCTAATCATGGATCAAAATAGACATGCTCTACCAAGCGTGTATTAAGTATGACACTTATCTGATTGATATACTGTTTACTTGCTTTATATTATTTGTTTGCCCTCTTATTTTCTTTTTCTTGTTTATTGTCAAACTTTGTCAGTTCTGTTTGTTGAATTCTGGTACTTATTTTGCATTTGGTCATCGCTAGGCACTCCAAAAATTATTTCACCACAAACAATAAGGCTATTACCAATCAAGAGTTATTAAGTATGAAAGAATATAAAAAGAAAAAAAAAACATTATTAAGAAAAAAGAAAAATGAAAGATCACGGATTAAGAAGATTTTACCGATTAACGTTGCATTTAATTTTTTTAAGGTTAGAATTGACTTCAAAGCAAGAAGCCGGCAAAGACCTCCACAAGCAAGAGGTGCGAGAGAGAAGTGTTAGCATAGAACTGACGGTTACATTTGGTAATTTTTCTTTTTAATCATATCACCCCGAGCAAAGCGGTAAGGCCACTTATGCGCAGGGGGCTACGTAAGAGTGAAAAGATTTTCAAAATTGGCCTAGAGAAAAAAAGTTTGGTAACTACTGGAACAGGACAAATTTCAAATTGAATAAATACATATTTATTTATCATTATGAGAATTACTCGAAACATTTTTTTTAATCATATCACCCCGAGCAAAGCGGTAACGCCACTGATGCGCAGGGGGCGACGTAAGAGTGAAAAGATTTTCAAAAAGTGGCCTAGAGAAAAAAGTTTGGCAACCACTGGAACAGGACAAATTTCAAATTGAATAAATATATATTTATTTATCATTATGAGAATTACTCGAAACATTTTTTTTTAATCATATCACCACGAGCAAGGCGAAAACGCCACTGATGCGCAGGGGGCTACGTAAGAGTGAAAAGATTGGAAAAGAGAAAGCCGGAAACCACATCAACCAGTTAAACAAGGAACTGGGATGAGTCTCCTCTTCCAATTCTGTTTAATAAGGAACGTGGGTGGAGCTGTTTAATTGGAAGCCGGGAGATAGTTTAGTCTATCTACTCCAATTGAAAAAAAAAAAAAAGAAAAGAGTGAAAAGATTGGAAAAGAGAAAGCCGGAAACCACATCCTAAACAAGGAACAAGGGATGAGCCTCTTCATCTGTTTAATAGACGTGGGTGGAGTGTGAACCGGGAGATAGTTTAGTCTATTTACTCCAATTGAAAAAAAAAAAAAAAGAAAAGAGTGAAAAGATTGGAAAAGAGAAAGCCGGAAACCACATCCTAAACAAGGAACAAGAGATGAGCCTCTTCATCTGTTTAATAGACGTGGGTGGAGTGTGAACCGGGAGATAGTTTAGTCTATCTACTCCAATTGAAAAAAAAAAAAAAGAAAAGAGTGAAAAGATTGGAAAAGAGAAAGCCGGAAACCACATCCTAAACAAGGAACAAGGGATGAGCCTCTTCATCTGTTTAATAGACGTGGGTGGAGTGTGAACCGGGAGATAGTTTAGTCTATCTACTCCAATTGAAAAAAAAAAAAAAGAAAAGAGTGAAAAGATTGGAAAAGAGAAAGCCGGAAACCACATCCTAAACAAGGAACAAGGGATGAGCCTCTTCATCTGTTTAATAGACGTGGGTGGAGTGTGAACCGGGAGATAGTTTAGTCTATCTACTCCAATTGAAAAAAAAAAAAAAGAAATGAGTGAAAAGATTGGAAAAGAGAAAGCTGAAACCACATCCTAAACAAGGAACAAGGGATGAGCCTCTTCACCTGTTTAATAGATGTGGGTGGAGTGTGAACCGGGAGATAGTTTAGTCTATCTACTCCAATTGAAAAAAAAAAAAAAGAAAAGAGTGAAAAGATTGGAAAAGAGAAAGCCGGAAACCACATCCTAAACAAGGAACAAGAGATGAGCCTCTTCATCTGTTTAATAGACGTGGGTGGAGTGTGAACCGGGAGATAGTTTAGTCTATCTACTCCAATTGAAAAAAAAAAAAAAGAAAAGAGTGAAAAGATTGGAAAAGAGAAAGCCGGAAACCACATCCTAAACAAGGAACAAGGGATGAGCCTCTTCACCTGTTTAATAGATGTGGGTGGAGTGTGAACCGGGAGATAGTTTAGTCTATCTACTCCAATTGAAAAAAAAAAAAAAAGAAAAGAGTGAAAAGATTGGAAAAGAGAAAGCCGGAAACCACATCCTAAACAAGGAACAAGGGATGAGCCTCTTCATCTGTTTAATAGACGTGGGTGGAGTGTGAACCGGGAGATAGTTTAGTCTATCTACTCCAATTGAAAAAAAAAAAAAAGAAAAGAGTGAAAAGATTGGAAAAGAGAAAGCCGGAAACCACATCCTAAACAAGGAACAAGGGATGAGCCTCTTCATCTGTTTAATAGACGTGGGTGGAGTGTGAACCGGGAGATAGTTTAGTCTATCTACTCCAATTGAAAAAAAAAGAAAAGAGTGAAAAGATTGGAAAAAGAGAAAGCCGGAAACCACATCCTAAACAAGGAACAAGGGATGAGCCTCTTCACCTGTTTAATAGATGTGGGTGGAGTGTGAACCGGGAGATAGTTTAGTCTATCTACTCCAATTGAAAAAAAAAAAAAAAGAAAAGAGTGAAAAGATTGGAAAAGAGAAAGCCGGAAACCACATGAGACCTCGATGCCAGTAAAGTACAGCTCTTAAATTTATAATGTCTAGGCAAAATACAGGTAATTTTAAAAACAGCGTTAAACCAAGATGTTTCCCTCCTAAATAAAAACCTTGAAAGCTCTCTACTTACGACCGAACGACAAAAGAATGACGGGAAAATATTCAGCATCAGTTGCGGTTTCTTTAAAGAGTCGGGTTTTTTTTTGCGGAATATCTTGTATGTAATAATTTATTAAAAATTTTTTTCGCTGAAAACATTTATGAATCGAAGTAAAAAAATATAAACGAGTTGGAATAAAACGAAAAAAAAGAACAAGAGAATCGCTAAGAAAAATGAAAATATTTTGTGTACTAATAATAGAAACTCAGTAAACAATAAACAAATTTCTATAGTACCTAAATGTTAACAACAAAAATAAAATAAGGGCAACAAAAACAACAACAATAAAAAAAATAATATTAAATGCGACACATGGCATCAACTCCAGCCAGTTAATTGATTGGAAAAGATTCCAAGGGACGGACTGAAGACACACTTTGTGCGGTATGCATCTCTTTCTCATTGTCTTGCTCTCCCCACCCCTCTCTCTCTCTCTCTCTCTCTCTATATATATATATATATATATAAAGGAGAACTGAACATGTCATTGAAATTGGTTATAAATTAAAATTCATTTCAAAGAGATAAATTAGCTCATTTCATCTGACCACACAGTCAGTCAGTTAAGTGCCATACGTGATACACGCTTGGGCGATCATGTCTCGAAAGAGACATGACTGACTGAGCAGAAGATTATCCCGCAGTAGGTTGCCATTGCTTTCTGAGGTAGACTGATTGCCGACCAAGGCTATAGAACCCAATCTATCCTGCTATTTAACCCATAACTGGAAGGAATAGACGGATTAATACCTTTCCCAAGGGCATTTGTGCGTAAGTGAATACAATGGATTCAACTGGAATTCGAACTCGGCTCCCCGGTTTCTTGTTCCAAGCCGATATCCACTGTACCACAACGCACATCCATACAGTATTCGTTTCCAATTGGTATAAAAATGTACATATAATATATAACATTATTATATATTAAGTTGATCTTGTTAGATCATCCTCGCCGTTTACGGACTTGACATCTATATATATATATATATATATATATATATATATATATATATATATATATATATATATATATATTGTTTGCTTCGTATTATTTTTGCACTTTTCTTTTGCTTATTGGACACTTTGTCCATTCCATTTGTTGGGCATTTTTGCCAGTTGCATATAACCATTGTCAATTATTAATATTATTAATATTATTTCCTTAGATTTCTGTTGTATACACATTTCACCCGGGTCCCAACTAGAGACTTAAAGTCAGAAATGGCTTCATAACATTTTCCACTGATTATTTCTTTTTTTTTTTTGTTTTAGGAAAAACCTAAGATCATATATATTTTGCAATGATAACGCTTTTCGTAAATTGTGTGTTGTATTTGTAAATACATTGTTCTTTATTTTGTATTTCTTTAAGATATAAGCTAAGAGGAATCACTTAAATGAGTCTATCGGAACCTTTACCAATCAATTCGAAGCTGCAATTTGTGTAAATATTTGCTAGTAGATTGATTAAAATATATAGCAAAAACACAAACTTTATAACGAGCTACGGGACATTTTAGAGATCATGATCATTCACGTCCTCATCAGCAGATATAATTCATTGATGCATTACATTTGTTCCAACGATATGGAGATTGTTGTGGAATCTCCCCTTTGTATATGATAATGGACTCGACTGAGAGCACATATACTCCTGCCATAGAGAGAACAGCAGTTGTTGCCATAGAGTTGAGGAGAGATCCGTGCCAGTTATTGGAGACTACCGGGACTGATGCGTAATTTACCGAGAGATACCGAAGTTACCCAGAGACTACCGCATCAGAAGTCAGACTAGCTCTACTCAGCTAGAATAATATACACGGATATACTATTTCCAACGACTTCACTTCAAGACTTGTATATATTTATTTCTTACTAATAATATTCCTGGATTTACTAACCTGCGTTCTAATTTGTATATTACTTTCAATATAACCAACTTTTCTATCTCCATGTCTGTTTTGTTGTTCAGTATTACGTCCGGTTCTTCACCCTGAATTCGCAACATACATCATTCACTTATGGGTGACAGATGTAGAACTCAGTGTAGTTTTTACTTCAGATTCATGACGTTACATAATTTCCTTGGATATTTGTTTGCAAATGAAGCTGAAAGAACAACCTAAGGAGAGTAGTATGACCGCGCGCATAGATTTCGAAGAGAAAAAAAGACAAATATTGCTAGAAACTGAGCGTGAGGAATGTCCAAATCCAAAGGAATCTTAAAGGAATATCATCTTGTATATAAATATTGAATTAACACTTTCACTGCCAGAGGCCAATTATAAAATCGGGCTAGAATTTTATAATAGCTAAATTAGACAATAAACATTTTTATGAGACACTAGCAGTATAGCCCGGCGTTGCTCTGGTGTAATGAAAGCTTTAAAACTAATCCATGGTCCTGGAGCTCAGACTCTTTGGACGTTGACACGAAAGACTAAAAAGCAATAGTTGTTTCCAGTTAAAGCGAAACCGTAGACTGAAAGAAAAATGAATGGATGCAAGTCAAATTTTGATTTCTTGGCATCGATATCAAATAAGTTTTTTCGTCGTAAACTGAAATGTGAGGGCTAAATAAGTCCTCTGAGCAAATGGTATCATGGCAGGGACTAAGAGCTACAATAATACATACTTAGAGCCAAACTCTAAGCAAAAACTAAAATAAAAGGGCTGAAAAAATAGACATACAGACGCACACACAAAAATCTTGCCTTTTATATATATATATATATATATATATATATATATATATATATATATATATTATCGATTTTCTGCACTATTGTAACAACTGCAAACCTTGAAACTTTTGAATATCATTTCTGATGTCTTTGTCTATATGTGTATCAAATTTGATTAAAATCGGACCACTCCTTCTATAACCCGATTTTTTCGATATTTATCGGGGGTACCTCGACATAAAACCAAGATAAGAACACTGGCAGACACTTATAGTACAACTGTGTAAATTTTCAAGAAAATCGGTTCAGCCCTTTCGGAGTCTATAGGTAACGAGGATACACAGACATACACACACACACACACAGACAAAGTTCCATTTATAAATAAGTTTAGATCAATAGCGCCAACTGAAGTCTAATATTGAAAATGTTCTTCAAATATTGAAAATATCACTTCCAATAAACTCCTGGTTGGCACCTGCAGATGAAAATGTAGCAGAAAATGACAAGAATTTGATAAAACATAGTCGGATCAAAATAACTCGTATTAGGTATAAGACAGCTCGCAGTCGTCTCATAATAACTTATAGTTGGATCGAGATAACTCGTATTCGATACGAGACAAGTCGCAGTCTGCTCAAAGTAATTCGTATTCGGCCCGTAATAACTCGTAGTCGGCTCAAGATAATTTTAGTCAGATAGAGATAACTCGTATTCCGTACAAATCAACTGGCAGTCGGCACAAGATAACAGGTAGCTGGCTCGAGATAACTTGCCGTCGATATGAGATAATCCTTAGTCGGATCGAGATAACTCGTATTCGGCACAAGAAAACTCGCAATCGGCTCAAAGATAACACATAGTCGGTACGAGATAACACGCAGTCGGTTCTAGATAACATGCAGTATGCCCGAGACAACTTGAGTCAGTACAAGATAACCCTTAGTCGCCGTCATAATAATAATAATAATAATAATAATAATAATAATAATAATAATAATAATAAGATAAAGCTCTTGAACAGATGAAACAGCGCTGGCAAAGACAAACCTCTGCATGGCCAATATCCAGAACGTGCCAATAAATCCAATGTTGACAAAGTTAATACTCATCGATGGTTACGTGCATCTGGATTAAAGTCTGAAACTGAAGGCTTTATTCTTGCAGCACAAGACCAAAGTCTTTTCACTAGAAACTTTCAGGCAAATATTATGCATAATAATATGGATCCAAAATGCAGGTTTTGTGATAAACACCAAGAAACAATAGACCACCTAATCTCAGGTTGTTCTGTGCTTGCCCCAAATGAATATAAAAATCGCCACGATAGAGTTAAGCAATATTTACATTGGACAATGTGCAAACATTATGCAAAATCTGTAAACAAACACTGGTATGAACATCACCCAGCACTGGTTACAGAAATAGAATATGTAACCCTTCTATGGGATTACACCATCTACACAGACAGAAAAATTGAAGCAAACAGGCCAGACATTATTGTTAAAAACCAGAAGGAGAAAACTTGTCTATTAATTGATATGGCTTGTCCAGCGGATTGTAACATAGCAATCAAGGAATTTGAAAAACTGTCAAAATATAAAGACCTGGAAAATGAAATAGAAAAAATGTGGAAATTGAAAACAAGAGTTGTGCCAGTGATAGTAGGTGCACTTGGAATGATAAAAAATGGAACAAAACAACACATTGAAAGAATCCCTGGAAACCCCAGCTTAAGAGATATACAAAAAATTGTCTTATTAAGTACAGCCCACACACTAAGGAAAACTTTATCTATGTAATGCTAGGGATGATAGGGAAGATAGAAAAACATGAAATGGAGCCATAACAACACGCCACGACCTGCCTTAGGTCTCCCCGCAGCCTTGGTTGGTAGTGAGACCAAAGCAGAAATCGAAATATGATGAAAAACGACAATAATAAAAACTGCTAACACTGAATTCGCAGTGAATGTATTAAAGAACATAATATTTGTTTTATTTCCATGTTTTCTTATTTCTTTTATTTTAAACATTGTTTATATTTGACTTTCGTTGTTTGTATTTATAAATCGAAAAGCACTAAAGAAACTATTTGACTTGTTTTGGATTTACTTTTTTGCGCGCACATTCGTTTTCTTGTTTAACGGTGAAAATCAAAATTAACATTGATAGAGTAACGAGCATAAATTACATTCACTGTACATAGAGATGCACAATTAAGAAGCAGTTCATATTCGAATTACTTTAACATTAAACAATCTGCTATCCCCAAAAGGACATTATGTTTTTATTTTTTGAAAGTTCCGTTTCCAAATACATTGATTCTCAGTTGTGCTAATCATCATTACTAGTCTTTTATGGTGTTATATTTTACAGTTATTTTAACAGGCTACAATATAGTCAATATTAGCCTAGGCTTGTCGTCCCAAGGTTAACCACGTAACAGATAATATTGCTGGGTTTACTTTAATACTCATTCCATTTCTTCACCTTTTTCACTTGACTTCAAATTGGAAATTGGAGCTTCCGCCCTGAATTTGAAGCACTACAGTATGCAGTTTATAAATTTCTGACGGAGTGAATGGTGCTCTTTTTCTCACTAGTGAATCTTCTATAATGTGCAGTCGACAAAAGTTAAAAAAAACAACCGAAACTATCATTATCCTTTCATCAATAGGTTGAATAACAGACCAGACTGGATTCTATAGCCTTTGTTGGCAAATAGTCAATCGAAGATAAAAATGGCAACCTACTTTTGAAAAAATAGTTATATATATATATATATATATATATATATATATATATATATATATATATTGCAAATCGCCTGAAAATTTTCAAAGTTTCTATAATATAATTGTATTGAACACTTTTTGATAAAAATGTGCACTGGTCTAATCTTATTCTGACCAGAAACTAAGTAATCAATCAATCAATCAATCAATCAATAGATAGATAGATAGATAGATAGATAGATATTCAGCAGAATATGAAGGGCCCGTGAAGAGTGAAGACATCATAATTATGCATTCACGAAGTCGGTATCACTGAAACAACACTAGGGAGGTATTATATATATATATATATAGATATATAGGGAGGTGTATATATATATATATATATATATATGGAGGTATATATTTATATATCTTTTCTAAACCTATACTGTTAAATATAACAGACAGTGAATGTCTATTATGTTCAATCATGAGCCGTTTTAAACATCGTATTTGGGCTTTAATTTCAGGTGAAAATAAAGTTTAAACATAATAGACATTCATTGTCTGTTATATTTAACAGTATATCTTTAGAAAATTATCTGCTGCCTCGATATACATATATATATATATATATAAGCATGCAGTGTAGATATAGAAGAATCCAAACGAGTATTCTGTACATACAATGATAGGATAACTCACTAATAGAGCTCTTAATATATATGTATATAAATACATATAGAGCAAATATGAGAAAAAAATTAGGCAGACACATTATTTCATGGTAAATCGGAAGTGTGGGCCTATTTCAGGTGAACTATCATCAGCTTCCGTCTTTATTGCACAGAAAAATCTTCTGTACAATAAAGACGGAAGCTAATGACGCTTCGCCTGAAATAGGCCCACACTTCCGATTTACCATGAAATAACGTGTCTGCCTTAATTTTTCTTATATATATATATATATATATATATATATATATATATAAAGCAATTGGAGTCTAACCGTACTGATGAGCGAAACAGATCTGTCTGCGGATGACAATATATATATATAGTTACGTTTCTTTTATTGAAGTTTCGCTAAAAAGACTGATAATTTTCATTTTTCTTGTGTTCGTAGAAGTGTTTTCTTTTTCTCGATACAAAGTATATAAAACTGACTAAAGTTCCGAGCACTTTCATTATCAACACTAATAGCACACCTGCAAAAGCCAAATTACAAAGAACCAATATTATCTATGAGATGACATGCACGTTAATGAACTGTATCCTTGATGAAACCAAACACATCAGTAATTACACTGGTTATGCCACCACATGCATATCTAAAAGACTTACATTACACTTGCCTGATCATTGGACTAATTTAAGCACACACGGATATCTAAAAAACTCAGTCTGTTACATACTAGTAAAAAATACAAGTATATAAGCTTCATCCTCATGTTAAAATGTCATGAAATAAATGGAAGCAATAATAAAAAAAAAAGGTAAAAAAGCCAACACTAAATAACATTAACTATTAACATGGCCGCAACCTGATGACTGCGATTGGAAAATATAATATTTCTATAATGTTTTTTTTAATCATTTCACTCCAAGCAGGTGGTGGGCGCTACATAAAAGGGTTAAAGTTTTAGACCGGAGGTTATTAAAGAGAAAAACGAACTAGTTACATGGGGTGATAGAGAAGGGGCAAGAAAATGATGTGAACACATGAGAGAACGGAAAAGAACAAGATACACGGTGTGATGTAGAAAGGGCGGGGATCAAGTTGATAAGAGATGGAAATAGACATTGCATTTAAATTCCTAGAGGTTGTAGCCGTCAGGAAAGCAAGTATATGGAAGGGAGTTCCAAAGGCGGGAAGTGCGAGAAAATAAGCCTATATAGTAGAATTGTCGCCTGCCTTTGGTTGATCTAACTGTAAAAAGTGGGACCTTGTTGCCAGTCTGGTTGCACGAGAAAATACTTGTGGAGTGTGAACCAGTGATCTAAGTTTGTCAGAGCAGAAGCCATGTAAATATTTGTAGACGAGACAGAGGGAATCTACATCCCGCCGGTGAGAAAGTGGCTGAAGACGAGCTGCCAAGTCATGATCTATCACATTACAGATTCTTCTTTGGGGCCTGCCGAGAACACTGAGACGAACAGCAGGGGCGCCTGAGCAGTTATGACAACATAACTTCAGATACATACATAAAATACCTTATATTCAGTTAAAAATAAGCAGTAAAATCCTTCTTCGATAAGGGCCAAATGAATACCCGAAAGCGGCAGTAAATATAGAAATTTGAACAGTTTTTACACAATTACAGAAAAGAAAAAACACACTTTTACACAGTCGCCTTTAACGAAAAACACATACATACCTATACAAACAGTATAGATGCTGCTTCACCAAGTCTACTGCTGATATGTTAACGACCATCACCGAATATATATACCAGTCTCTTGATAAGCACGGCAAAGCTCGAGCTGTTTCTCTAGATAAGCGATTGACAGGGTATGACATACTGGCTTTCTGCACAAGCTTCAAGGTTCTAGTATAATTAGACGTATGCTCGACTTAACCTAATCGGTCCTGTCAAAATAGCGTACCGAACGAGCCAGATTACAGATCCTACGTGGGTGCCTCTCAAGGCTCTATTCTACGTCCGACGCCTTTCTTGGTCATTAATGATCTTCCTGATGTAATCAGTTCCCAAGTATGTATCTATGCTGATGACACCACCATTTTCTTCCGTCTCAGCTACTCTTGAAAAGAACCTCTTTAACCACCACAGAGAAACTTTCCTACCCTCCATCAGTATTGATCACGCTAGTTTTCCAAAAAGCAATACACTGCACCTCCTCGGCTTCACTCTCCCAGCCGACATCAAATAGAACTACAGCGAATCAATAGCCCCATATAATGCCAGGAAGTTTGATTCACTGTATCAGGCCATGATGTTTTTTCTTTTTTTTTTTTTGTCAGAATCCATCATGAACAATTATAAATCTACCATTCGACCGTGCATTGAATAATGTTGCCATGTCTAGTCGCATGCTCCTGATATTCACCTGGGAATTTTTGATAAAACCCAAAGAAAGATCTACAATATAATCGCTCCGATTTATCAACTCGACTTCAGTCACTTTCTCACCGACGTATATGTGGCTCCCCTCTAGATTTACTACAAATATTTTCACGGCTTCTGCTATGGCGAGCGTATCTCTCTTGCGCTTCGACTTTACGAATTTCATTGTGTTACAAGATTGGCGACTAGGTCCCACAATTTTACAGTCAAAACTATAAAATGTGCACGTCACTTATACTAGTATTCCCTTCTGTATACTTGCTTCTTAATAGCTACAACCTCCAAGAGTTTAAATGCAGCGTCAACTGCCATCTTTCACTTTTTGATTCTCATCTTTCTGTTTTTATTCTCCAACACCATTTCTTTTCTTTTCTTCCGTTTCCTCTCATGTAACTCCTGCTTGCCAGTCGCAGTACTGCCTTGCAGACAGATCTGTTTCGCTATATCACAGTTCATCAGTACGGTTAGACTCCGATTGCTTTTTAACCCAGGGTTGAAACTCGACCGAATTGGCGTCAGTCGGCGATTCTACCTCTGGGCGATATATATATATATATATATATATATATGAGAAAAATTATGGCAGACACGTTATTTCATGGTAAATCGGGGGGGTATGCCTTTTTCAGGCGAACCATCATCAGCTTCCGTCTTTATTGTACAAATGTTTTACACTAATGGAATTCACAAAGGCGTAAAAAAAAAACGAATAAAAATAAAGGTCGCTAACTTAACATAGAAAATTTAAGAAAAAATACATTAAAAATACATTACATAAGTTCGGCGAATACACACACAAAGCACGCGTAAGAGTGGATGTCAACTTGAATTTAAAGCTACATTCAGCATGTCATTTAGACTGCTGACCCGTAGATTTTAAACGTAAAGAAAGTGGGTTAGGTGTGTGTGTGTGTGTGTGTGTGTGTGTGTGTGTGTGTGTGTGTGTGTGAGAGAGAGAGAGAGAGAGAGTTATAAAGAAAGGGTAAGTATCTTAAAGCATAAACGAAAAGGAAGAAGAAGAACGAAGAGAGGAATAAATTTAAAATAGAAAGAAAAGAGGATAGGAGAAAATGAAAATGAACATAAAAAATAAAAATAAATATTATATTATAACGGTGAAAGGATAAGAAACTGAACTCTAAAAAAATTAAAAATATATATTTAAGAGATTATAGTTAATCCATCCGTTGTGATCGCAAAGTCATCACACCACTATATAAACAAAATTATACTAATTATACAACCAACAAAACAAATATAATACAATATAAAATTTAAAAATATCTATTTAAAAGTAAGCCTAATTATTCTATTTAAATCTTGTTGTTTAAACTTAATTATTCAGTTTAAAAAAATTTGCATACTACTAGTGAAAGAATAAATAATTGTATTCGTCTATATCTACACAGCATGCTTACATATATATATAAGTTGTATATATATATATATATATATATATAGAGAGAGAGAGAGAGAGAGAAAGACATCCTGCTTTAAAATATATATATATATATATATATATATATATATATATAATTACTTAATTTTTGTTCATAATTAAATTAGACCTGTACATTGCAAATAAATAAATAAAAATATTAAGAAGTTTTACAATTGTATTGAATACTACTTTTTAATATAACTGTGTACTGGTCTAATTTAATTATGAACAAAAATTAAGTAATTATATATATATATATATATATATATTTTAAAGCAGGATGTCTTTTAATGATTATACTTATTTAACATTTGCGTACAGTTTCCTCATTTGTCACACAAAACAGAGGTTGTGACATGTGATTTCCGGGTGATTTATAATGTAATGCCTAAGAAAATTACAGTATTTCTTGAAGCATTTTCATGTACTATCTAGTCAAACATAGATAATGATTCATTTATCATTAATTATGTACCTAGATCCCGTTTGCTGACCATACGTTATTTTTTTTTATTGTCCAGCCTTTCCAAAGTAACCTTATTCACAGAAAAAAAAAATAAGAGAACAAATATTTAAAAAATAGAAATAAATAAATAAAAACAAAAAATTAAAATATCCTATTTTGGTAGCAATGAAGCAGAAGTTGTTAGCAAAAAACTATGTCAGATTAAATTTCTCCTTATATTTTGTAAAATCATTTTTGCGAAGCAAGGCAAACAAGCCACTAAGATACGATATAGAGTTATTGAGTGTTAGAGAATATGAGAAAAAACTATTAAGGAGAGAGAACATTTACAGAACAATAATAAAGACGACAGAAAATATCAGTTGACATTGCACTTAAGTTTTTGAAGATCAAGGTTGACTGGGAAGCAATAAGCCACAAGAGAGTTCCAGGAGTGATTTCTAATTTTAAAAAAATGTTAGTATAAAACTTACGTTGATATTTAGTTATTTCAACTGCAAGATGAGTAAAAATTACCAGCAATCTAGTACTGTTCTTAAGTTCACAATGTCTTGGTCTCAAGTAAAAAGTTTCATTATCACGATTAGTGTGAATATTTTTGTAAAAATTTATTATTGGTAATTATATTATACATATATACTATCTGAATAGAATAGCACAATAAAAAAGATACAGCAAACCGACGTTACGGCGGAGAGAAAATGACTGAAGCCTAAATGCCAGGTCAGGACCAATAAAATTGCAGATTATTTTTTAGATTTTATCAAGAGTCTTTAAATACTGGGTTTCCATAAAGTTCGTATGAACTTTAAAAAAATGTATAATTTTATTTGTATTTGCGATAGAAATAATTTGTAAAAAGGATTAGGAAGAAGTAAATCTATATTTTTTAAAGTTTTATTGATATTTTTTTTAAGTTTCTACATATCCTCCATCATTAGTAATAAACAAGGTAATATGATTTTGCAGTTTATTGACTTACAGTAATGCCTGAAATCACATTAGTTATTTTAGCTTTCAAATCTTCTATTGAACGAAGTTTGGTTGCATACACAATTGTTCTCACATATCCCCATAAAAAATCTAATGGAATCAAATCTGGCAGACGTGAAGACCAATAAAATGATCCCCTCTTACGGTCCATCTGTTAAAAAATTTTGAAACTGTCTAACACGTAGGCAAAGTGACAAGGAGCTTCATCTTGTTGAAACACTATTATCTTTCAAGTTTAATTGTTCTAGCTCATTTTTTACAGATTATTTCTATCACAAATGCAAATAAAATTATAAATTTTTTAAAGTGCACACGGACTATATGGACATCCTGGATACAGCAGAATCATCAGAGCGAATGTAGCAGCAATATTCAAAGCAAAGACGAATGATAGACTTATAAAAATGTAAAATAGATATTTAAAATTCGCAGGAAATGATGAGACGATTTACTCCGTGGTTCAAATGTAATAAAGAAGAATCTACTGCTAATTGGTTGAACAGACTCCTGTGTGGATGCTTCCCTGTCCATTAAATCTTAACCCCATCCAGTCAAGAGTCAATACTCGTCTATCATCGTAATCCTCAATTTCTACAGACTCCACTTACATTCATATTACAGATGTTATTCTTCAAAACAATTTTGACAGTGCTCCGCTGCCAATAGTGTACTGTTTTGGGTATGACGATAAACTACATCCGGCAGATCGGGAGGTCGTGAGGAGCGTAGAACCACCTCTTACTTCCTGTTGTTCCCTGATCCAACATAACCCACGGTGGTAGCATCTGTTAGAGCCCCAGATATCGGTAAATAGTTAACCCCCAAACAGGGATCAAAACGCCATGAAACTTTAAGAATAGATTTTTATAATAAAAATATTAATACATTTTTGACAGATATTACCAGCGATGCATTTTTGAAAGATAAAATATAACCAGAAATAAAAATACTAGGCAAAACATTTTTATTGCAAAAATACGCCAATGAAACCTGTTCTACAAATTGATTTCTTACAAAGAACACATATCTTATTTATACGAACATATCCAAAAAAATTCTCTACATTAATTAACCCATTTAGGTTGATATAGTTTGATATAATGTAAACGAAAATAAACGAAAATTAAGAGTGGCTTTCGAGCCTTGCATTGGGTAAACTCTAGTATTAAAAATTACGGTACATATAATTTGTCGACATAATTAAACATTTCACTGTCCAGGTTTCTAGCAATTTCTTCCTACCTTTTTATGTAATTTCTAAAGCAAAATCATTTCTAATGTAGCACTGTTTTGTTAGTAAAATTTTTCTGATCATATTTTTAAATGATATGAGCAGTCATGGCCCTCTACAACTATTCTCTTATCCTTAAATATTTTTTTCTTCTACTATACTTCTTTCTTCCATTATTCTTTTACATAGAGTGTCTCTTCAGGATGACTGATCATGGACATCCACAACTTCCTATCACTTGCAACACTTACCGAGATCTTTTAATATACGCCCAAGCTTTCTTCTGCTATCCATTTACACATGCTCGTTATGTATGTACTCGCTGCCTACCTCTTTGATTCTCGTTTTCAGTAGGTCTTCTGAGGGTCAGATTTTTCGAGCCTTCTTTTCTCGTTATTTGGCTGTGAAGTCTCAAGTGTTTATTTCAGGTTCTAGGTAGGATAATCCTTTCTCCTTCCTATTTCCTCATTCGCTCATTCCATTGTAAATATCCGTCTGCGGAATCGCATTTACTTTGACTCTTCATCATCAGTGGGTCCTGGGTATGACGTTAAACTGCATCCAGCAGCAAGGCCTCTGATTGGGAGGTTGTGAGAAGCATGGAACCACCTCTTAATTGCTGTTGTTCTCAGGTCCACTCTGACCTGGAGTGGTAGTACCTGTTAGGGTCCCAGCTATGGGTAAATATCTAACCCCAAACTAGGGTCAAAACACCATGAAGTATAAAAATACTTTTATAGAAATATAATATATATAAAAATAGACTTTTATAGAAAAATATACACGTTCGAGTGAAAAATGCTACCAAAAATACTTTTTTAAGGAAAAAAGTTATTACCATTACACATTTTTGAAGAAAGAACAATTATTACCAGAAATACATTTTTGAATACGAAACTAAAAGACAAGTTTTAAAAAAATGTTTTTCGTCAAAATCTGAGTAAATCAACTTTCTTACTAAACCGAACATTAAAAAAAATCTTTAAACTCTACCTTTTCGGCATTAAATAACCCAAGTAGGTTGATATGCCGTTAAACAAAACTCAAAAACTCAAAAATCATCATCAGTGACAAGACTGTGTAGAATTCACTGACATATAGAGGGACTGATATTATATGTGAGTTCATCACACTTTTCGTTGCTTTTGATGAAATTTTACTGTTTCTTAGTACCTAATTTAGCTTCAGGAAAGCATATTTAACTATACTATTCAGCCTTAGCATATTATATATTTATAGCAGAATTAACAATACATTTTAACTGTAGCTGATGTCAGAGAATTGAGTTCAAAGTATATTTAGTTGAAGCCATAAAATTATGTTAAAAATATTTAGATATGCCGCTAAATAAAATCAAGCTCCCAAAATCTAAATACTTTGATTTCGGCATTAAATAGCCCATAAATATTGATATGCTGCTAAATAAAAACAACTAATCAACATATAAATATTTAGATTTCGAGATTAAATGACCAATTGAGGTTGATATGACCCTGACAAAATCAACCAACCAACATCTAAATATTTCGATTTCGGCATTAAATAACCATAAATGTTGATATATTGCTAAACAAAATCAACCAACCACCTTCTAAAAATTTAGATTTCGGCATAAACTAAATCATAAAAGTTGATATGTTGCTAAACAAAATCAACCAACCAACTTCTGAAAATTTAGATTTCGGCATTAACTAAATCATAAAAGTTGATATGCCGCTAAATACAATCAACCAACCAAAATCCAGATATTTAGATTTCGTCATGAAATAACCCATCGAGGTTGATATACCACTTAACAAAACCAAGCAGCCAGAGATTTAAATTTTCTTACTTGTCTGAATATATTCTTGGGATATATCTCTAACTGTGAGATAATTTATGAGATAAAAAAACAAAACCGTTCCGTGTTTTTACGACAATCGCATTTCATAGCTTTTCTAGAGTCTGTTTGGTGTCATGGTTAACAAGCTTCTTTCACTTGATCAGTCAAAACTGAATTGTGAGTCCGGTACTTACTGCGTACCCCATGTATCCAGTTCTGTACCCCATAAACTACGATTTGAAAGTCACCACAATGTTTACATTGTTGACCTGACGACAGCGAGAACAACATAACTTAGTAGGTTGAGCAGATTATTCAATTCAGATAATGATACATGGAATAAATTTGAGATTCTAGTTCGATTCAGAAAGATACATAGCCTTATTTTGACAAGCACAAGGGATGAGCCTCTTCACCTTTGTAATATTAACTGTTGAAAGAATATATGTTTGGTAGGAACGTCTTTGGATGGAGAAGTAAACGAAATCAGCACACGAGAAGGAAAGAGAAAGAGGACGAATGTCCGGGTCAGCTTGAAGCTTCTCTCGTTACATTTAAGCTTGTCGTCTTTGCTGCTTCCATCCTTAACTGACTGACTGACGCTGATCGGGGCCGTTTTATTGTTATTAAATTTTTCACACTGACTCGCGAAGTCCTCAAGTCTTGCAAGTCGCTTCCATTGGTCAAAAATCAATTCAACACCTACTTGCGACATTTGGTTTCGACTTTTTCTTTAAGCACATGATCAATCCTTTTTCTATTTGGAAAAACCAGGACTTCACACGTCATTGTGAATTTTTGTAAAAGTGAAGAAGAAAGTTGATTTTAATTCTTAATTTTCTATTCACTACAATAACATTCAATGAACGGGATTATTTCTATTTTATATATAAAAACACATTCAAGGGCCTTAATAACATATTTATTCCCTTTATTTTACAGATTTAACCAATTGCATGAAGTAAAGGAAGTGAGTATATATTTTGATTCATATTAAATACCATTTCCTCTTAATGTATGTTTTTATATACAGTCTTTTTCCGGGGTATATGACACTTTTTACCTTAAATTTTGATATTAAAATATGCTTCGGATCTATAAACCAAAGGTATGAATAATAAAAACTTGTGCCATAAAAAGAAATTAGTTAATCACAGTTTACACGAGCCCCCAAGGAAAATTTTCGGCCTTGTGTCATACATAACCAAACTCCCTACAGCTTACAAACTTTATCCAGAATAATCTTCACTACAATTACCAGAAGGTTTATTACCAGAAGGTTTATTACCAGAAGGTTTTCATCAGATGGTTCGTTGCATGTTTGAATGTGTGAATTAGTTTAGAATAATGTAAGAATAAAATATACATTTTGCATTTTAAAATAAAAATTCATTAAAAGAAATGAATAACAAGATTTCTTAGAATGTTCACTGAGAAAGTTAAAGGTATTAAGATTTTTTTTTTTAATCATATCACCCCAAGCAAGGCGAAAACGCCACTGATGCGCAGGGGGCTACATAGGAGTGAAAAGGTTGGAAAAGAGAAAAACCGGAAACCACAACCTAAACAGGAAACAAGGGATGAGCCTCTTCACCTGTTCAATAGACTTTGGTGGAGTGTGAAACGGGCGATAGTTTAGTCTATCTACTCCAATTGAAAAAATAAATAAAATAAAATAAAAAAAATGAGTGAAAAGATTGGAAAAAAAAAACCGGAAACCACAACCTAAACAGGAAACAAGGGATGAGCCTCTTCACCTGTTCAATAGACGTGGGTGGAGTGTGAACCGGGCGATAGTTTAGTCTATCTACTCCAATTGAAAAAAAAAAAGTGAAAAGATTGGAAAAGAGAAAAACCAGAAACCACATTCTAAACAAGAAAGAAGGGATGAGCCTCTTCATCTGTTCAATAGACGTGGGTGGAGTGTGAACCGGGCGATAGTTTAGTCTATCTACTCCAACTGAAAAAATAAAAAAGAAAGAGTGAAAAGATTGGAAAAGAGAAAAACGGAAACCACATTCTAAACAGGAAAGAAGGGATGAGCCTCTTCACCTGTTCAATAAACGTAGGTGGAGTGTGAACTGGGCGATAGTTTAGTCTATCTACTCCAATTGAAAAAAAAAAAAGAAAGAGTGAAAAGATTGGAAAAGAGAAAACCGGAAACCACATCCTAAACAGGAAAGAAGGGATGAGCCTCTTCACCTGTTCAATAAACGTGGGTGGAGTGTGAACTGGGCGACAGTTTAGTCTATCTATTCCAATTGAAAAAAAATAAAAATAAAAAAGAAAGAGTGAAAAGATTGGAAAAGAGAATAACCGGAAACCACAACCTAAACAGGAAACAAGGGATAAGCCTCTTCACCTTCGTAATAGTAATTGTTGAAAGAATTATATATGCGTACATATTGTTTGGTAGGAACGTCTTTGGATGGAGAAGAACTAAACGAAATCAGCACACGAGAAGGAAAGAGAAAGAGGACGAATGTAGCTCTTAAATTTTATCTTGTCATTTCTCCCAAAGCCTGATCTGTCATTTGTTTGATGAAGCCTATCATGTGTGTCACGCTCTGTTTTTCTCTGTTCATCTTTCCCTTTATCCGTCTTGTGAGTATCAGATTCTCCAAACCCTCCTTCCTCATTAAAAACTCAGAAACTTCAACTGCCACTTCCTGATGCCACGTATAATTTTCCTTTTCGTTTCCGTTGTCTTCAAAACCTCGTCGTTGCTGACATGCTCAGCACATGGTATCCTCAGCATCCTTCTGTAGAACCACAGTCGTTTCGAGTCTGTTCTTTTTGTTGGAGGAGATTTTCCAGCAATCGCTGCGATACTTGAGAAATCGACAAATAGCACGGAACTCAGACGCTGAGATGAACGGTCGGCATGAAGAGACGCCAAGCAAGGATAATAATCAAATAAAGTGATTTTCCGCCCCCTGGTCACTTGGTAAAATCGAGTTCGTTAAATGACAGTACGCTTTTAGGACGTATTAATCTCTGCCAATGCCTAACGCACATCAAATCTGTAGATGAAGAAGCATTACGATGAAGAAAGTAGAAGATATGTAAAAGCTAATGAGGACAGTTATGCTAGCGACAACAGATACCAATAACGATAATGAAAACGGCAGTAGCCGCTACAGATTTAGTCGCAGAAAACGCAAAGTCTTCTTTTCATATGTGTCGTGTTCCTTTAAGCCCCTGACGATTCATGGCTCTTCACAGCTTTCTTTCCTTTTCATCTCCTAGTAAGTATTCTCTTTCTATTTATCTTAACCCTTGCTCTACTATATATTTACTCAAACTTGCCAGGTAGGTTAAGTGTACTTTTTCTCTGTCCTTCTTGCTTTCAGTCTGTTCTGAATCTGTAATGTGATTGTTTCCGACCTGGCAGATTGACTTCAGCCACATCCTCGCCGGCAGGATATGGCTTCCCTCTGTCTCTTTTACAGATATTTTCACGGCTTCTGCTTCGATGAACTTAGGTCACTGGTGCACCGTCCACAAAGATTTATTCGTGCAACCAGACTAGCAAAAAAGGTCCCACCCTTTTACAGTCAAATCAACCAAATGCAGCCGACAATTCTACTCCACCAGCTTTTTTACTCACACTTCGCGCCTGTGGAACTCTCTTCCGTATACCTGTTTATCTGACGTCTAGAACCTCCATGAATTTAAATGCATTGTCAATTTCTCTCTCTTATCCACTTGATTCCACTCCTTTCTATATCACCCCGTGTGTTTTGTTCCTTTTCTTTCTCTCTACTTTCGCAACTGTCATCACACCTGTATTCTCATCCTTCTCTTGCTCTTTATTGGACACCCCCCTGTAAATGGTTCGTCTTTAGCTTCACTCTCCTCCTGCTTAAACCTTTACTTTCTTATGTAGACCCTTGTGCATCGGTAGCGGTGCCGCCTTGCATGGGGTGAAACGATTAAAAATGAAGTCAAATTTTCTAAGGCATTTTTCCGTTCCTTTGATTGACCTATGCTTGCTAGCTACGCAATGCGTTACCTTTCGCTGTTTATCGTCCATTTCAAACCATCCCGTTGATTTCGTTCAGTTTCGCATAAATACAAGTGGGTTATACGTTCATCTCATTTTCTTCCCGCTATGGATTAAATCGCAGGGGTGACCATGCCATCTAGCTTTGGTCTTCAATCAGTCTAAGAGAAGAGACAAAATTACTTGCTACAGAAACTGCAGTCAGAATTTATTATTGAAATACGGCTCATCCATCCATCATGACTAGGACGGTAGCTCATGGAACAGGGGAAGCGCTTTAGTCGTAAAATCGCAGCACTTTCTAGTTTTACGCTTGTCGCACTGAATTCTCAATCAACATTCTCATGCGGTAAAACCATTCTTCACTCAACCTTTTGTCTCCATTTTTTTTTTTTTTTTTTTTACTGACTTGCTTTCTTGGCACCTACCCCATAGAAATCATCATCTCACAAGTGCGGCTCAGTTTTGTTTCAACCCGAGGACAGATGTGTAGCTGATAAAAAAGTTGCCCGGTGCCGGAGAACAGACATCTGAGACGACACCATGTTATTGCACTAGAGGTCTAGATCAGTGGTCGCAACCGAGGTCAGTGCTACTATTGGTTGCTACAATTGGCAATTTTTGTCCCTGGCGCTAGTTTGATCCCTGGTGTCCTCACATTAAATAACTTTCATTGTGTCCCAACTCACCTCAGTAGAGTGGGTGCAATAAACTGACTAACAAGAAACTATGAGAGTTATACATCGCGAGGCCAGTTTGTCCTTCGACAGCCATCGGACTGAGAAGATGAGATTGGCTTTTTACAAGTATTTTTTTTTTCAAAAGCGAACTCAACGGCATCGGTTGTAATTTCATCTTGGCTCGCGAAAATCGTTTTTCGCTCTGGTAACAACTTCCTTATGCTAGTATTCACATTGAGAAAGAAGCTAAAGTAACCATAAATAGGTTGGTGAGTCTGTGACTCGATATTGTACAGTGGAGTTTACGGGACTTACGTACATACATGTGCAAATTAATTGAAACAAAACAAATAATGTCTTCCCAGAATTTATCACACTTTTCCTCATCACGTATACGTCGTCTCTTGGCATTGTTTTTGTTTTTTTTTCGGACGCATTTTCCTATACGCTTTGCACTGATTGATCCAGTTTCTTTCGCCTTGATGGCGCGACTGACATTTGAATGGCTGACACCAACAATATCCACGATCTCTCTGTAAGATTGCCAGTGTGATCGTGAAGCGTTACAATTTTAGTACGCTACCTTGGAGTTGCGTCCATCGCAGACAATGACCGTAGAACAACTAATCAGTGGTTTGGACAATAGTGTCTGAGCGTGATAAAAATCTGATGCAATGACGGATGGGGCAATATTTTTCAAGGACAAAAAAATGTCATCATGCAACCCAAAAATAGATTCAGATTAGTGCAGACCACTGCAAATGACGTGATCTAAAAAATAGAAATCCATTACACCCTGTCACTCCAGTGGTTCTAAAACTGGCCGTATGGTGAACGATAGGAAACTAAAACAGTCCTTTCAATTAAATTGCACTAGGTTTTAAGAAGATTTAAAGAAAGGTTACATTTTCAAAATGTAAATCGTAATAAAAGACAAATGTTAGAAAAATTTGAAAAGAGGTATTAGTTATTAATTAGAATTAACGTTAGAATTAAATTCTTAAAACTCCGGACTTGATCTGAATATATTTTTGAATATTCGAATTATCAATGAATACATTCTGCAATAAAAAGCAATTATTTGCACTGTGTATGTGCATGTGCTGGATGTGCATTGTGACGCAGTGGATATCGGCTCGGAAAGAGAAATCAACCAGCCAAGTTCGAATTCAAGTTGCAACTGGGAAAGGTATGAAAGCACTTCTTCTCCTTCCAGATACTGGTTAAATAGCAGAACAAATTCTGGGTTCTGTAGCCTTGATTGGCAATCAGTCTACCGCAGAAAGTATTGGTAACAGGCTGCAGAAAAATTTACATCCCAGCCAGTCTTATTTCTTTCGAGACATAATCGCCCAATTGTTTATCATGTATGACCCTTAACAGGCTGATATGCGAGCTATTGACTTCATCCTTGTTGTTATCCCAACATTTCAACCGTTGTTTCCTCTGCCCTTCGTCAATGTATACTGATCTAGGTGTCCTACAAGGAATTCTGATATGTATGCTTTATTTAATTTACGGATGTTGATTGTCTTGTTTCCACTTTTCATATCCGGAGAAATCGTCTCATTCTTATTTTCACTTAGTATTGTTTAGTTATTGTTGATTCGTTTCCACTTCGTGCAAGTACACAGCGCGGGACACAGGGATTGAAATCACAAACAATATGTCACAAAATCCACAAACCAACGCGTTTTGTCCACTGTTCTATTGTACCGTAAAAAAATCAGCCAGAACAAAAAGTAAGTTTACAGTGTTTCTTTACAATCTTACTAACCAGTTAAGTTTTCTTTTTTTTTGTTAATGGCTCAGTGGATAAAAACGTAGGTTTGATCCAGTGAATTGACCGAAAGAATTGTGAGTTCAGTGTATGGTTACGGCTGACGGCGGGTGAACACAAAAGTTATAAGAGTTATACTTTGATACCACTAGACAGGGAAAAATAAGATTGTCTAATAGTTTTTTTTTTAAATGGTCTCTTCTTTTTGCAAAAGCAAACTCAACTATATCGACTGCGATTTCATATCGCCATACGAAAATCGTTTCTGCGCGGGTAACTAATTCTTTATGCTGACATCCACGCTGAGAAAGAAACTAAAGTAGCTGCAGATAGATTGGTGAAGCTGGGACCTGACATTAGAGTTTACGAAATTCGAAAACCAGAACATTAACCAAAGAATTAAAATACTTTCACGGCTTCTGCTACGATGAACTTAGATCACTAGTGTCTCCTAAATACGAATTTGAACGAGATACTAGATTATCAACTAGATCCCACCCTTTTACAGTGAAACCGATAAAATGCAGCCGTAACTTCTACTCTAACAGTTTCTTTCCTCGCACTTCCCGACTGTGGAATTCTCTTCCAAACGATTGCTTCCCCGACGACTACAATCTCCAGGAGTTTAAATGTAAGGTCAATAGACACCTCCTAACACACTAACCTGCTCCCATTCTATCAAACACTCTTCCCATCTGCCCAACCCTCATCCTCGCTATCCTTACTCATCTGTCACCTTCCTTCCTGACATTCCCTATGTCTAACCACTCCTTTTCTTTACCTTCCCCTATGTAGCCCCATGCGCAATAGTGGCAGTGGAATGCCTTGCTTGGGGTGAGATGATTAGAAAAAAATATCCTCGTTAGGTCGAGTCGTTCAGGTAAGACGGCATGCATGATATCTTTCTCGTTCTAATGTTTCTAAAGAGTCAACTGTAGACAAGTGATTCCTCAGATAAATGGAGAACTTATCAAAGACCATCACTCTACGAAAATTGCCGACTGATGCTAATAGAATTCAAAAAAATATTCTACCAAATAAGAGAAACTACACTATTAGATTTTGAGCATTAGTAAGTAAAATTATTAAACAATTTACAATACTTACATTGTTCGGACTGTTGTCCTCATCTTTGCTGCCTTATTCACGACATTTCGACCGTTGTACGATCCGATCTTCATATGATTCTAATTTCGAACTGGGCCCTTTTATTTCATTCTCAGAGGCAGATTGTTTTAGTTCAATGAATCCTGCCTCTTCCAGATGTCTCACTATCTTTCATCTCCTTTAACTCAACTATTTTTTGTTCAATATTTGTCTATACTTCTAACATGAGATAAGACATACACTATTTACATTGTTCAGACTGTTTTTCTCAACTTTTTTGCCATATTCACGACGTTTCGGCTGTTGTACACTACGGATTTTTTCAGGTGATTAGAATTTCGAACTGAACTCATTATTTTGATCACTTTTGTGCTCACCACCTGTCAGCCGTAACCATACATTGAACTCACAATTCTTTCGGTCAAGTCACTGGATCAAACCTACGTTTTTATCCACTGAGCCATTAACAAAAAAAACAAACATCTTTTTTGACATCAATACTGTAAACAGTGATAACAGTTACTGGAATTGAGAAACTTCTTTTTCTGAAAAATGTTTTAAGAGATTTTCTATGGAAATCTCTTAACAATAGTGCTGGTTGCTCGTTTAATGGATGTCGGATATTTCCTTATGAGAAAACCACTATCATTATAATACTAGGTTGGTGCGAATGTTTAAAATTTCATCTTGAAAATGACAAACTGTGTGTTTTAAAAATCATTATTCATAACAATAACGAACTTTGCTCTCTATAACTTGATTCCATCTGCCACCGAGCTTATAAATGCATCACTTGTAAAATTCTTTTGGTTCTGATGTGAAATATGAATCTGATGTTTAATCTCTCGTGATGTTAACCTAAGGCCATCTAAATAGTTTTGCAATCCTCGAAATAAGTGATACTCCGAGGGAGCTAGGTCAGGAGAATATGCAGGATGGGGCAAGATGGCACTTCTCATCACCTGTGACAAGACTAGCCAAAAATGGTGTCTGAAGGTATCGTGAAAGCAAAGATTCGCAACACGAAACACGTTGTCGCAGGTTCTCTGGAGAACATGGGTGAGAATATTGCAGAAAAATATGAACGATGCTTTAATAATCTGAAAGAAAAAGTTATAAATTAATCATGGTGATATGTTTAAGTAATAACAATATGCATAAAATAAATTACAATGATTTAAAATACCCCATTTACAAACCGACAAAAATTTTGCACCGACTTGATACCTAGCATAATGAGACTCTCACTTAATACTCTAACTGAACTTTCTGGAATGAGAAGTTATCACTATTTACACTGTTTATATTCGGACTATTGTCCTCGTCTTTGTTGTTATTGTCTCAATATTTCAGCTGTTAGGAGACCCCGCCTTTCTCAGGTGTATATTGATCAGGATAAACTTTAAGAAATTATGAAGTGAACCGTTTATTCAATCTACGGGTGTGATATCGACTAGTTCATTATTTTATTTAGTACTGTTATTAATAACCAGTTTCCACTGAATGCATTACACACTGCTTGAATCAGAAATTGATATCGCAAACACTATGTAAAGAAATTCACAAATCAATGCGTCCATCTGTTAGATCATTGTCCCGGAGGAAAGCCGTAGAGCACAACAAAGATGAGGAATAATAATTTATGTTCGGGTCAAGAATAAATCCATGTTAAAACTTAAGATAAAATATCCTGAAGTTAACTACTTGTCAAGCTGTGGATTTATTGGTCCACTCCGGATAAGATAAGAATAAAGAATATAAGAATAAAGATTATGAAAAGAATAAAGAATATGAGAATAAAGTAGATTATGAGAATAAAGAATATGAGAATAAAAATATAAGAATAATAAATATGAGAATAAAGAATATGAGAAGAATATGCAATATCAGAATAAAGAATATGAGAGTAAAGAATATGAGAATAAAGTAAAGATTATGAGAATAAAGAATATGAGAATAAAAATATAAGAATAACAAATATGAGAATAAAGAATATGAGAAGAATATGCAATATCAGAATAAAGAATATGAGAATAAAACATAAAGGATATGAGAATAAAGTTTATGAGAAGAATAAATAATATAATTTCAAACATACGCAGCGTAATGGGGGCGCTAGAGGGTGTCGTTATTGATGTCATCGCGAGGATCACTAGGGGGCTTCGGGTCTTTCAACATCATACCCCCCTCACCGCGCCGACCCGACCAGAGATAATCAGTTTCTGGCCCACCCTCGATAAGCGTTTTCAGACACTGGAAAATTACATTTAGGCCCGGTACGAAATCTTGCAAATGCTTCTGATTGGTGACAGTCAGAGCCACTTTCCATTTAGAGGCGAACCGTACATGAGCTCGTCCAAAACATTAATTTAGACGCATAATTTCGAGGAGTTTTAGTTAACAATTTGGAATCCGGGCACTCTCTCTTTTGATCCATAACCAATTAGCTGTTCTTTACGCTATTTCGGTTATGGACTTGAGTTGTTTCGTTTTTTTTTTACTCCCACTATCCCAATATCTGTTAAGGCTTTGCATAAGGACCTTGCTGCAAATCCTCTAGTCCCCACTTCTATAGGAGTCCAGCTATCGGTCTAGCCTTTAACCATGCAACACTCCAGCAGTTCGTCATATTTTAACTTCTTCCTTTCATGAGCTTCCTCTGCGTTTTCCTCCCAGAGGACCGTCAGTTTCCACAAGACTATCTTCTTCAAATTATGTGAGAAGAAAACTATATCTGGGCGAAATTTTGTGATGGCAATTTGCTCTGGGAATTTCAATCTTGAGCCTATATCGGCTCTTAGTTCCCAGTCTGTTGCAGGAGATAGCAGGTTTGGATTTACCTTTCTATTTTGTGGAATATTCGCGCTTGCTTTAATAAATTCTATCTGCCTTGTGTCTGGGTTGTAAAAATTCTCTTTGATAGCATTTTGACCTATTTTCACGATCTCTTTAAGAATTTCGTCATCGCGCCACCTGTAACGCCCATCAGCTAGTGCAGATTTACAGCTACTCAGGATATGTTTTAAGGTACCTTTGCGCCCACAAAGATGACAATTTGGCGACTGGGTTTTATACCATAATTGTAAGTTTGTGGGGTTTGGCAGGGTGTCGTATACTGCCCGAATCAGAAATTTTAATCCGGAGTCACCGTGCCATATTTCGGACCATTTGATTTGGCATTTCAGCATAGAGCTCCATTTGGTCCATGCCCCTTGTTGTCTCATCCCGACTTGGATTGCTATTCGTTTCTCTTCTTCGCCGTTTCTGATTTCTTCCTGCAAAAGATGACTTTTCTTTTTTCCTTGCAGTTTGTCATATTTTTCTGAGGGAAAAAACACGAGGCCCGCGCGTCCAGTAGCTATGGTCCCAAGTATTGCCTTTTCTCGGATTCTTTCTTTTGCTGTATTCAGTTCTTTAGAGGCGTTCCATTTTCTACCTGTATATACTGATATTCCCGCACCGGCTACTTTGGGATCTTTTGAGCACTCATACTGGATTGTAGCTCTCACTTTAGCTACTTTAAATTCTTCGTGTAGGCTTTTAAACGGGAGTTTCAGTGCGTTTGTTTTCCCGTATAACGCTGCGCTGCATAGAGATCTTGGCAAACCTAACCACCTACGTAGTCTTGATGTTATGCTTCTTTCCATTAGTTCTACCGTGGAGGAAGTGAAATCATAGATCGTTGCAGGCCAGAGTATTTTTGGAAGAATGACGTGTTGATAAATCCAAGCTTTATATCTGCCAGGTAAGCCAGACTTATCAACCCTAATTAACCACTCTTCTAGATTCTCCTTTGTTAATATTACGGATCTTGAATCTTTTAGGGTTTCATCGAACTGCTTCCCCAAGCTCTTTACTGGCTTTTGATGTATTGTAGGTATGTCATCTCCAAAGAGCTTAAATCTTTCGTTTTTCGAAAGCTTACCTTTTTTCATTAATAGGGAACGTGATTTGGAAGCGTTAAAACTCATTCTTGCCCAGTTGATGAGTTCTTCGATGTCCTTCAGCAACCGCCTTGCCTCAATGGCGGACGTGCTGGTTATGATCATGTCATCCATATACGCGCGAATCGGTGGTTGCCTTACACCGGATCTGGAGACTGGTCCTTGACATTCCACTTCAGCCGCTTCTATCAGCATATTCATAATGCAAAAAGATAATAAATAATAAGAAAATATAAGAATAAATAATAAGAAAATAAAAAAATAAACAATACGAGAATAAAGAATACAAGAATAAAGAATATGAGAAGAATAAGGAATATCAGAATAAAAATATAAGATTAAAGAATATGAGAATAAATAATATGAGAATAAAATTACGTCAGACGTAGAACATTAATAAGCGAGACACTTTCGGAAATTATTCTTGCTACGTTCGCGCGTTTTTGCGTTTTTCACTTGGTTCGTCTGACCCAAGACTTAAGTAAATTGAAGCTAGAAAAAAAAGTTTAAAGGTTGAAACGAAAAGCGAATTAAAAAAAGAAGAGACAAGCGTATATTGGTTGCTCATGCATTTGTCAAATAGAGTGAAAAACAAAATTGGCTCTGGCCCAATCAAAAGTCTCTTTACTACGAAATACTGTCGAACATTTCCGTTCAACGTTTAAACCTCTTTGTCCAGAACCCCGTAATTCAGTGTCCATTGTATCTATTGTTTGACGACTGTCTGTGCCTGTTTATTGGTTGTCCGATATTTTTTCTTGTTTTGTTCTCTGACACTACAAACAAAGAGTCTGTCGTCAGCCGCAATTTCTCCAGCCACGTCATTAGCTCCACATTTAGGCACGTGTATCTCTCCTTTTGTTTCTTTCTCAATGTACCACTGTACGTATTAAAGAAAGCGTATTTGTGTTAATTTAAGTTTTTTTATGAAGTGTGGTTTATTGCTGCGTCCGGTCTGGCTAGGCACATGCGAATACCGCTTGACTATTCGACTTTGAAACAATTGGTTTAAATATCAGGTCTTGTCAGGACATGAGCGTGCGTACCCAATTAAAAATGGTTTCACACTAATTTGAATTTGTGATATATGTCAATGATAATACAAACATACAAACACACACACACACGCATATATATATATATATATATATATATATATATATATATACAAGTTTAATTAAAAGAATCGACCATTTTTCTATATATATATTTATATATATATATATATTTCATTTTTGCGTCAATTTCGACGTCAATTTATCTATCACACGATTTATGAGTGAGTGCAATATATATATATATATATATATATATATATATATATATATATATTATGAATCGAGTGATAAATAAATTGTGGTCAAAATTACAATTTATCACACGCTTTATGAGTATAATATCGAGCACTCTTTATAAAAGTAAATGCATGAACAAAAAGGTAAATAAACCTACGAGTTCAACAACTTAGTTACAATATATATATATATATATATATATATATATATATATATGTATGTATAACACTCATGAATCGTTTAATAGATAAATTGTCGTCAAAATTACGGAAAAGTGAAAATAACCCTAACATTTCATTTTAACAGATATGTTTACCGAAATTACACCCAAATATATGAAAAATTAAAACATAATTTATTCAGTAAAATCGACATTGCCTTCAACCACAGCCTCCAGAAATTTTAGGATCTCCTGCAACTCTTAAATGTTGTTTACTATAATCAATTAAAAACTTAATGTTTTCATTTGTTGACTGATAAATTACATTTTCTAATTAAATGCAAATGTTACGCAAATATATTTAGATTAGAGTAACAATATTTTATATTTATTTAATCCCTTTAATATTTTGACCAGGAATGTATATTAAACAAAATAATACAAACATTTCTTGGAACACTACGGAGTAAAGTTTTAATCAATAAAATTGTCATCGGCTTCAACCACGGCCTCGTGACAACTTCTGAATTTCCGGAAACTCTTCTGGAATGTATCCCTGTTTAAGTTGTTGAATTCTGCATTCAGTTTATCTTTGATGTAAGAAAATGTTTTTTCACATCTCACTCAACTGTTCCACACACATAATGTTCAAGGGAATTGCAGTTTGAGAAGTTAGGTGGCCAGGTGTAAGGGGTGATGTGGTCGCAGAAATTGTTTTACAGCCAAGACTGGGTTATCCTGCTTTTGTGGTATGGTACAGAGTTCTGTTGCCAAACATACGGTATTTTCAGCAGCCAACTTCTAGGCCCGGGACAGCACTGCCTCCTCAAGTAAAATGATCTTGGCTTACGTGTTGAGACCCTGAGAGAATATGAATTGAAGCATAACGTCGCCATCATTAGTGATCACTCTAAACATCTTCGTAATCAACATTAGGCTCACCTAATTCTTCAAGACCTTCTACAGAAGGTATAGGTGGAGAGTGACAAAAAAGGACTATAAATAAACTTTAAGAAAACTGAATGCATGGTCATCAGCAAAAGGTGCAACCCAAAATGCCAAATACAGGTGGGAGATACCAGAATCAAACAAGTACAAAAATTTAAATACCTAGAAAGTGATCTAACAGGAGATGGAAAGTGCGACACAGAAATCCGAAGGCGAGTTGGCATGGCAAATGACGCGTTCCAGAAGCTGAGTAAAATACTAACACACAGGGAAATTTCACTAGAAACAAAGAAAAGAGTGCTGGATTGTTATGTGATGTCAGTTCTTCAATACGGCAGTGAATGCTGGTCAATATCATCGAAAATGAGGACAAAACTTGAAGCAGCGGAAATATGGTTCTACAGAAGGATGCTGCGGATATCGTGGACTGAGCACGCAAGCAACGATGAGGTGCTGGAAAGAATGGCAGCAAAAAGGAAATTAATACTGAACATCAGGAAGAGACAACTGAAGTTCCTGGCACACGCAATGAGGAAGGAGAGCTTGGGGAACCTGATACTGACTGGCCAGATAGAAGGAAAAATAGACAGAGGAAGGCAGCGGATAACATATTTGCAGGGCCTGATCAGGTGGATGACGGAACGGCGGTTGCGAGGTGTAACAGGAGCAAACATACTAAGAGCCACAAAGGATAGGGAGACGTGGAGAACCAGGATCGCCTATGACGTGAAGGGACAGGGCACATAGAAACCTAAACACACTAATATTCGTATTGGTGCTTCCTGTTAAACGCCTGAAGAAGGCCGGAGCGTACAATGCCAAGCAGGACACCGTGCTGATTTTAAATTTCTGGCTGAGTACATTGCGCCACGTCGCGCTTTTTTTCACAGATAGTGCCCAACTGACTTTACTATGCAGTTAACAAAATCAATTATAAATAATGCGCATGCGCAATTTAAAAAATATAATATAATATAATATATATAATATAATATATAAAATAATAATATATATATAATATAATATATATAATATATATAATATATATAATATAATATATAATAATATATAATAATATATATAATATAATATATAAAATATAATATAATATAATATAATATATTATAAAAAATATAAAATTGCTGCAATTTAAAAAATATAATATAATATAATATATATAATATAATATATAAAATAATAATATATATATATAATATAATATATATAATAATATATAATATATATAATATATATAATATATATATATATATATATATATATAATATATATAATAATATATAATAATATATATAATATAATATATAAAATATAATATAATATAATATAATATAATATAATATAATATAATATAATATATTATAAAAAATATAAAATTGCTGCAATTTAAAAATCGCACCCTGACTGAATGTTAATTATCTAAGAAAATCGGAAATAATACGTTCGTTCTATTCCCATTATTAATTTATTCAATTTGGTGTGGAAGTATGTTTATTTTCTTTCTGAAGAATGTCTTTTCTTTCTTTTCTTTAAATAACATGGTCATTTTACTGCTTACATTGTCTTTTGTTCTGAAACTCGTGTGCACACGCACACACACACACACACACACACACATAAACAAACGCACGCACACACACACACACACACACACACACACACACACACATACATACACATACACATACATATGGAGGAATATGACATACTTACTTTATATACATTTAAATCGAGAACTTGTTTTTAGATTGTAAGAATTTTGGGAAATAATAATGATTTACGGCTATATCGTGTTGAATACACCGGTTCCCGTTCGATCATCAAAGTTAAGCATCATCGAGCCTGGTCAGTATTTAAATGGGTGACCATTTGGGAATACCAAGTGCTGTAAGCATAAGGACCCAGAATGGGTACCGGTCCTCCAGGTTTAGGGTTTGTGTGTTGGGTGCAGGGATAACAATCCTGCCCCTTAAAAGAACAGTTTGTTACAGAAACAGCAACAAAAGTTGCTGCTCTATGCACCATCTGGGTGTGATGGATAAATGATGATGATGATGATGATGATTTACTGATACAACTCTTACTATTTAATCCATAGCTGGTGGGGGAGAAGAATTTGGTTCATAACTTTCCCGAGTGTATTCGCGCTTAACTACCATCAGTCATGATGAACCGATGTCTCCTCGCGAAGGGACCGTGTCTTGAAATGATATTGGGCCTCAAACACACATCGGACCTTTAGTGGAACTTGTACATAGGATAAATCATTAAAAATGCAGGTACAATGATCAGCTTCCTGTAATGCTCCAATAGGTAACTGACACCACATGCCATCCGCTACATAGACAAGAACCAGATTAGGACCAAATGGGGTACTGTTTTCATATTTGGGCCGGAGCTGCCAGTCCTCATTTTCCTGTCTTGATAGAGTTTGAAGGCTTCTTCGAGTCATTGTGGAAGACAAATTATTTTCTACCTTCTAACATTTCTCTCACAGGTGGGACATGGCAAGCATCTCACTTCTCTATCGCTACTTACATGGAAAGTGATCAGATGAACTACACCCATTGATTCCGTCAGGTCTAACCTTCTCGGTTTGGACCTACCATGACACTTACAATGTAGCAAACCATCCACTTTCTATCTGTATAAACTACCCCTTAAAGTAACACTCTACCTCCGGTTGCCCTTGGGTTTCGTACAAGGTGGTACTTTCTGCAAAATAAAAAAAAATAAGTGAATATAAAGAACTGGGTTGAAATTAGAACTCTAGACTCCGATTTGCAATTCTTAGTCATTATTCATGACACAAACTGCACATTCCAGTTTAGAGGATTTGGTATTCTCGTCCAAGCTCAATGTTGCTTTCAACTATGAAAGTGCTGACCAGGGTTAAAATTTAATGACAAAATTGAATAAAAATATGTATTACATCGATCGCGCTTCGAAAAGACTTCTTCAGGCAAAAAAGAAAAAAGAAAAAAGAAAAAAGAAGTGTGGTTACTCTATAAAATCGTATATACGGGATGTCCATAAAGTCCGTGTTCACTCTAAAAAAATTATAACTTTATTTGTATTTGTGATAGAAATAATCTGTGAAAAATGTTATAAAGTTTAATGTACTTAGTTTTAAGTATAGTTATTGAATAATTCTTTACCACAAAATTTGCAGCAGTTTTTAAGATAAGTAAAATAATATGAACTGCAACATCGTATTACCTTTTGTATTGCTAATGATGGAGGACATGTTAAAATTTCAATAAAACCTTAAAAAACGTAGATTTACTGGAATTCAAACTCGGCTCTCCGAGTTCTCATTCAGAGCCGATATCCATGGCATCACAATGGCATAGCCTTCTTGACTGTAGGACAGATAAAATCAATATCCTTGATTGGGTTGATTTGATTTGCATAGTCTACAACTCTCTTCTGTACCGACATCTGACTTTTCAATTTCGATGATGTTCTGTGAAACTTTATGCAAACAACACATGTATTTTCGGTAAACCGTTGACTCAAGTTGGTTTTATTCTGGTTATTATTAAGAACTTTCAGATGATTTACATAACCTCTTCTCGACAACATTTCGCCTACTGGTCTGAATACTGACTTCAATAGTAACTAGAACATTTATTATTCAATATGAAGTTCATAAAAATATGATACAGTTCTGTGTTTACTATTTAACAGCTGGGAATATTTTTACCTAAATTTTTTAGTTAAATTGCATTTCATATTTGTTTTATAATCGTTTCACCCCAAGCAAGACTGTACTGCCACTGGTGGGTAGGGGTTACAGTGAGAGGAGGGGATAGAGAGGGAGAGAGAGAAAAACAGTACAGGGGATGTCGAAGAAAGGATGAGAAAAATGCGCACGTGGTTAGAAGGTTCGCTTTCTGACCAAGAAGACCGGGTTCAAATCTCACCTCGATAAATTTGTTAGCGGTCTGGATATAAGGCGATCTCAGTGTACGGGACCTTTAAAAAGTACCTGAAAATTATACTACGGTTTGATCCAAACCTTGTGAATTAAATTGACTAGACGGCTAACTTTGAGCGTCATGGCCTTGTTCAGACTGCTGTTCACTCTAGATAACGCAATCTCTCCTAGAAACTGTAACTAAGTTTCGCTCAGCATAGTTGCAATATAAACCACAGTTGGGCTCTGTGGGTGTTGAACAAACACAAGTTTGTATGAGCAGGCGTCAACAATGAGGAATTATAGCCTTATTTAGCTAACAGTCTACCGCAAAAAGAAAGGTCAACTTATCGTGGGAAACTTTTCTGCCTATTCAATAATGAATCGAAAAACACATGGTCGCCCATGCGTGTATCACGTATGGCAATAAACTGACTGATTTGGATGAAAGAATTTAATAGCAAGACAGATTATGTTCTATAGCCTTGGTTGGCAACCAGTCTACACAAAAAGAAATGGCAACCTACCGTAGGAAAATTTTATGCCTAGTCAGTCATGAATCGAAAGAGACATGATCGCCCAAGCGTGTATCACGTATGGCAATTAACTGACGATTACGAGAGTCATCTTAGGGGCCAAAGACGTCGAAAGGAAACGGAAGTTATTACAAGTGATGTGAAGGGTGAATAGGTGACTCTTATCTGACTAAGTTAGGGCAATCGTTATATATATATATACTACCAGTATAGCCCGGCATTGCTCGGGTGTAATGAAAGCTTTAAAACTCAGAGTCTTTGGACGTTGGCACGAAATACTAAAAAGCAATAGTTGTTTCCAGTTAAAGCGAAACCCTAGACTGAAAGAAAAATGAATGGATGTAAGTCAAAGTTTGATTTCCTGGTATCGATATGAAATAAGTTTTTTTGTCATAAACTGAATTTTGAAGGCTAAATAAGTCCTCTGAGTAAATGGTATCATGGCTGAGGCTAAGAACTACAATTATACCTACTTAGAGCCAAACCCGAAGCAAAAACTAAAATAAAAGGGCTGAAAAAGTACAGACAATACAGGCAGATAAAGACACACACACACACACACACACACACACACACACACACACACACACACACACACACACACACACAAACATCTTGCGTTTTATATATATATATTTTCGATTTCCGATCGGGTGTAATGAAAGCTTTAAAACTAATCCATGGTCCTGGAGCTCAGACTCAGCCTAAAGAGTATTTATGTGACGTGTGGTGAGAATCGGATAAAAATTGTGGATTTGTATAAAGGACATGCAGACAGATAAACACACAAACACTCAAATATCTTGCCTTATATATATATATATATATATATATATATATATATATATATATATATTATCGATTTTCTGCACTATTGTAAGAACTGCAACCTTGAAACTTCTGAATATCGTTTCTTATATCTTTGTCTATGAGTGTATCAAATTTGATTAAAATCGGACCACTCCTATAACCCGATTTTTTCGATTATCGATATTTATCGGGGGTACCAGAACACAAAACTTAGCTAAGAACACTAGCAGGCGCGTATAGTATAACTGTGTAAATTTTCAAGAAAATTGGTTCAGCCTTTTCGGAGTCTATAGGTAACGGACACACACACACACACACACACACACAGAGACAAACTTCCATTTATAAATAAGGTTAGATTAAAAAAATGGAAATAGGATTCACCCATAACCACCTCGTAACAGCAAAATCGGTTGAACCTCAATTTTTATTGCTGGCAGGTGTTTATATAAAATGCGATATTTATTGTTCGTGCCAAAAGGTTATTAAAGAGTCAAAATGTTCTCGGTCAGTGGCTCTAAAATTGTAGATAATAAGACAGAGTCATTATACGGCTTTGCCGTTGGAAATGCTTATTTGCACGCAATTATTGTTTGCCACGTCTGGGAATTCATTTGCACGAGAAAATAAGAGGTTTACTGTCGGGAGATATGCCAAGTTTGTCACTTTTTCGGATTTTAGTTCACAATAAACAATTTATTTATTTTTAAATATTTACCTTTCTTATTTTAGTGCAACGTGTCTCGCCGTCAAATCTGGTAATCTCATTCATTAGTTTCGAAATGAAAGGCGAGTAAACAAATCTACTTTCATATTTACATACGCACTATCTCTGATCTGGTACACAGACAGTTAGGTAAGGAAAAGACTTTGACAGGCAATTTTTCTAAGCGTAGGTTAGGTGTGCCACAAGGCCGAATATATGGGGTAGGATCGAACTCACTACTCAGTTCTAATGATTTTGGTGGGACAAAAGAAAGAAAGAAAGAAAGAAAGAAAGAAAAAGAGTGAAAATGATTTGCTTTTATGGGTTATCAACCCTTTGAAGGTAATTTAAAGCCTGATTTTTTTTTTCAGAGTTTATTTTTTATGTTTGTCAGTGTGTATAAACATAGTTAGTAATCAAATGACATGGAAAGAAAATTCGAGATCTTACATGTTCTTACATGTTTACTCTTAAATTGTGTAACTTTTTTCTTCTGAATAAACTGCTTTTAAAATGAGGGATTTAACACAAATCAAAATCAATGAAATTGGCTTGGTATGCGTCTGAATAAATTGAATACCGAAAATTATTTTTAAAAATGTCGATTTTATTAAGAGCATTTTTTTTATATTTTATTTTATTTTTTTAATCCTATCACCCCGAGCGACGGTAACGCCACTGATGTGCAGCGGGCCTAAATGAGAGTAAAAGGATTAATTAAAAGAGAGTGTTCCCTCCATACTTAATTATATTAGCGAATGCTCCCACTATTACAAATTAGCAATCATAAAAAATCTACTACATCGTGCAAAAACCAACTCGTCTACAAAACACATCTTCCACAGTGAACTGAAAAACATAAAACAGACACTCATCAACAATAATTTTCCTAACTACATAGTTGATGAACAAATACAACATTTCCTTACAAACCTGAACACGAAAAAAACAACACATGGTAATAGCTCAACCAACCCCAAACATATCACTCTCTTATATCGTAGCCAAATGCACACCAACTACCAACTAGATGAAAATGTCCTAAAAAACTCATAAACACTAATATCTCTCCGACAGACCCCAACAAAAGAATTAAATTTATCATATATTACGCTAAATCCAAAACATCTAACACAATCGTCCGCAACGACTCCTCCCCCACCGTTAGCGATTTGCAAAAATACAATGTAGTGTATAAATTCAAATACCCCTTTCGAAAATGTATCTCTAACAAACTAAATAATACCTACATTGGACATACTACTAACTCGCTTTCGCGGAGACTTACATTGCACTTAAATGAAAATTCTAACATATTCCGACATTTAAAACACCACGGCTATCAACACACACTTCTTACGAAAACACTTTTTGAAAATACGCATATACTTAGACAAGAAAATAATAAACGAAAACTTAAAATTCTAGAAGCTATCTACACCGAACAGTTTAAACCTAGCCTAAATAAAATAAATTTCGACACCTCCACTAACATACTTTAATGCCTATAATGGAAGGGAGAGGTCAAAGTTATTATACTTACCCCCTACACCATAGTAGCAGCAGTTCCCAGACCAATCCCTCATGCCACTATACACTCAATTGACCAAAAACACACTACCACCATTCCTTCTCGGCCTACAGTCATGTGCGACACAAAAAATGGACCTGTCTAATTTTCTCTGTATAACTCCACACTGTTAAAAATAATTTAAATGTTCTATGTTCACTGAACATAAAATTTTCATCCTTTGATAATGGCTTATGAAAGCCGAAAGCTCAGACCTGATAAAAATTTACAATTATGGCGATTTCTTGTCGTCTTTCCATGACAACACTATCAAGCTAATCAGATCATACGAATGGATCTTACACAAAATAAATAGACAGAACTTGTCTATATTATTCAATAGAACCTGTATTAATGAAAAAATGCTGCCAAAATAAACACAATATATATATATATATATATATGTGTGTGTGTTAACAAAGGAAAAGTGGGTTTGGAAAGGAATCCATATTTTATAAAGATTGACAACTAAAGGATATTGGGAGAGGAAGGTAGAGGGGTTAAATACTTTTTAAGGTTAAAATTTTGGGCTGTTTGTAAAGGTATATTTAGGGGGGAAGGAATGGATTTAAATATAAGATCTTAAAACTTTTTAAATTAAGTTCATCTAATTAATATTTTTTAGGTAGATGCGAGCTAAATAACAATTACAGGAAGTTATAAATTTAAAATTATTAAAGAAATATATATATATATATATATATATATATATATATATATATATATATGTTAACCGAGGAAAACGGGTTTAGTAAGGGAATCCATATTTTATAAGGATAAACAATTAAAGAATATTGGAAGAGGAAGGTAGAGGGGTTAAAATACTTTTTTAAGGTCAACGTTAAAAATAAAATTAAGATTAAAATTTACATCGAAACCATTTAATTTATATTTATATTCTAACATCTAGAAAACGGGGATTTAGAATTTAAATAATAAACCACTTTTTTGTTTTTCCCTACCTAGTCTTATGTTCCTTCGACACTAACTACGGCCTTCCTAATTCTCGGATACAGAAAGTTGAAAAATAAAATATTCAGTTCTATGAAAGAGGAAATATTAAATCTGTTTCTTTGTTTTCTTTACCTTCCCTATTTTCTCTGACTGCACCTTTATCAATTCTCAGCTATTTTGAACAAAGTTAACATGACAAAAGTTATTAAACTGGCCGCATTCATGGTAGTGGCATATGGCACAAGCGGGGTTTAATAGGAAGAATCAATATGCGTACACGTGGAACAAGTCCCAAAGTTTCTCGGTCCCCTTATAAAACCTATCGCTGGTATTGATATTCAACTGACCCTTCCACTTTAGGGAAATGGCGTAGGTGCTGCCGCAGTGTTGAAATCCCAGAACCAAGCATCTCTGATTTATTTGTTATTTTCTTTTGAAGACACAAACGCAACTGAGAATAAAATGTAGTTTTTCCGCCTAAAGGTGGATACTACTCTTAGTATTTTATTACCGTCTTCATGTGGCAGGATGTAGTAAACTGTTAAACGTAGAAAGCCCGATCAAGTACACGCGGACCAGGTTCGAAAATAGCGTAGCCTCTCCAAGCGTCGGTTTCATTGGCATCAGTATTACTACCGACACCCCCACCATCCATAGTTCCATGTGGAAGGAATTTTTTTGGGTCCCCAGGAGTGCTAGCGGTTTTGGGTCCCAGTGACCCACCAAGAAAAACCAAAATACTAGGAAAGTATAAGAATTATATGTATATAGTAAAAAAAAAAAACAAAAAAAAACAGTAATACATTTTTATAGTAAAATTGCCAATATATTTTACAGTAGTATTACCAAAATGAATTTTAAAATAAGATAGCCAACAAGGATGTAGTAAACTGTTAAACGTTGGGAGCCCGATCGTGACCAGGTCCAAAAATAGCGTAGCCCCCGCATCCGTCAGCTACACTGACATCAGTATGAATACCGACACACCCACCATCTTTAGTGTCATGTGAAAGGATCTACCGCGGACGACTGTCCCAAGAAACCGTGAACATCTTAAGAATATTTTCAACTACGCTCTAGTCTGTAGAGAGAATCACAACTCTCCAAAGACAGAGACACATTTGAGAGATAAAGGCAGATACTACAGTTTTTATCACAGCCCGATAGCCAGTTTCTGAAGTAAATCATAAGTCGTGAATCGGCGGCTTTTGGTCAATGAATGAAAAGGAAACTGCAATATTCCTGTTTTTATGAAATGAACAGATGGTGCCCTTTGATCCAAGTTCGATGGCCAGAGAGTGACTAAAACATAATCCGAGTGGCAATGGCTGCACTGCCAATGAATACTGAACATTCCATATAAGGAAACGGCTTATGTTAACGTTGACATTTGAGATAAGAACGTAGTCTATATATTGATCATAGTCAGTTAAACAGGGAGAAAAAAAGAACGGGTATATAACACCCCCCTCTGTACCACTTTCATCAGCATCACCAACAACTGGGTATGACGATAAACGACATCCGGCAGCAAGACACCTCTTATGCTACTGTTTCCAGGTTCACCCTAACCCGAGGTGCTAGCGGTTTTGGGTTCCCGCTATGGCTAAATAGTGATCCCCCGCCCCCCCCCCCAAAAAAAACACTCGGAAAGTATAAAAATATATGTTTATAATACAAAATACCAGTAATACATTTTTTTTTAATCATATCACCCCAAGCAAGGCGAAAACGCCACTGATGCGCAGGGGGGCTACTTAAGAGTGAAAAGATTGGAAAAGAGAAAAACCAGAAACCACATCCTAAACAGGAAACAAGGGATGAGCCTCTTCACCTGTTCAATAGACGTGGGTGGAGTGTGAACCGGGCGATTTTTTCTGTAGTAAAATTACCAACAAAACATTTTTTATAGTAAAATGACCAATATATTTAGAGTAGAATTACGAAAAACGCATTTTGAAATAAGACAGCCAACAATATTTTAAATAGAAACATGACAATCTATACATTTCATAGTAAAACTGAAGACATGACGACATTTACAAAAAAATAAAAAATAAAATAAATAAATAAAACAAAATAAAATATTTGCTATGGTTAATTCCATTTCTTTACAAGGAGATATCAGTTTTCACCTTTCGTTTGTTTTCTAAAGATTATTTGGTAAAAATATGCAGCTAAGTAATTATAATTTAATCCTGAAGTTAATTATTCTTTTGAATTAATTATAAAGTTTTAATTTTTATATTTAGATTTCGATAGTAAATAAACCATAAGTGTTTGTATGCCCTAAACAAAAACAACTAAACAATCACCGAAAAAAATGACATCAATAATAATAATAATAATAATAATAATAATAATAATAATAATAATAATAATAATAATAATAATAATAATAATAATAATTACTCTAACCTTTTCTTTGTTTCTGTATGATACGGATGTGCGTTGTGGTGCATTGGATATCGGCTCGGAACGAGAAATCGAGGAGCCGAGTTCGAATTCCAGCCGAATTCATTGCATTCACTTGCGCCCAAATACCCTTGGGAAAGGTATTAATCCGTCTATTCCTCCCAGTTATGGGTTAAATAACAGGACATGTTGGGTTCTATAGCCTTAGTCGGCAACCAGTCTGCCGCAGAAAGCAATGGTAACCTACTGCGGAATAATCTTCTGCCCAGTCAGTCATGTCTCTTTCGAGACATGATCGCCCAAGCGTGTATAACGTATGGCACTTAACTAACTGACTGCTGTTTATAGTTTCTTTGCATCATCTAAGTTTTTTTTTAATTTTTCCCTTCATAATTCTCTTTTATTATTTCACTCTCCTTTTCGACTCCATTTTGTTTCTTTTTTATTTCTCCGTTGCCCCATGGTTTTCTCTTCACCTTCTCTCACTCTATTTTATTTTCGTTTTACGCCTCCTTCTTTTCCGCTTTCGCTTTGCCCTCGTCGTCACCTCTTCTCAACTTGGTTCCAACCAGCCGCCAACGAAATAAGCTGTAACCCAGAAGAAATATTTGATAAACCTATAATATCTCTGAGTCTCCAAAAAGAATTGATCTAAATATCTGAAATCGCCCCGATGACACACGGGTCACGAAGCCCCGGGGATTCCATATCCTTTTCTGCGTACATAATGGTAAAAGCGTGTGCACTGACACATAGAAAGCTAATCGCCGGGATTATATAACCAAATGAGAGCGATAGAGAAAATTATCATAGCGTTGGTGAAGGGATGAATTTCGCTAAACGTTTCATATTTTAAGGCCTATTTTGATCTTACAACAGTCTGGTATCGAGCTCATTTGTACGAACATAACAAATGTTGGTTTTCCTTACAGGCTCAGCTTTATCTTACCAAATCCTATAGTTGTGTTAAGAGGGGACCATATCACACAAGACAACAAATAAATATCTAATTAAACACAATATGAAGGTAATAATCCACATGTTTTTGACAAATATCTTCATGCATTTTATGCCTGTGATTAAAACTCATATGTAATGATCAAGCAGATTGGCATCCCTAAAGATAAACCCTAGTTGAGTTAAGTTGGTCGAATTGACGACAAGTCAAAAATTGTTTGGTTATTTGATATGGGGAAACCTGTGAGTTTTAAACTACTCGATTAATATTAATGTTCAACCAGAGTACTTTTCTTATTACCACGTCCAGAGTTAAGTTGATTGATATTTTGACACGTCAACACTTAATTTAATGTTAATTTTTTTTATTGGTCATTACTAAGAATGAACAATATGAATGATCAGACTAGCCTTGTTTGCCATGAAACTCATCCCGAATTAAGCTTTTGTATACATCATCACATCACTTAGGATTGAATTTACTAAATCAAGCACGTACAAAAATTTAAATACTTTGAAGGGTGTTGTAACAGAAAACGGAAAGTGCTGCACAGAGATGCGAAGACGAATCGGTATGGCAAAGGACGCATTCCAGAAGCTGAGTAGAGTATTAAGAGAGATGAAAATTTCATTAGAAACAGGTTATTAGATTGCGATGTAATGTCAGTTCTTAAATATGGCAGTGAATGCTGGACAATAACATCGAAGATGAAAGAAAGATTTGAAGAAACTGTAATATGGTTTTACAGAAGGATACTGCGGTTACCTTAGATCGAGCATGTGAGCAATGAGGAGGTTTTGGAAAGGATGGAAACGCAAAGGAAATTAATACTGAGTATCAGGAAGAGGCAGCTAAAGTTCCTGGAGAATGCAATGACGAAGCATGGCTCAGAGAATCTGATACTAACAGGCCAGATAGAGGGAAGGAGAGACAAGAGAAAACAGCGTGTAACGGCCTGAGAGGGTGGATGGCAGAACGGAGGTTGACAATGCACAAAAAGACTGTGTAGTAAGAATCAACCTTAATCATTACTGGACACTGAGGCACCCTATTAAAAGGGGCAAGTACCAAGAGTACAAGAGTTTTGTTCGTATATCCATTGAATGTTACTTGCAAACTCGAGAGGTAAAACCTATTCCGGATTGTGAACCACTGCTGTAGTCATCTAATCTAAACTTATTTATAAATGGAACATTGTCTCTGTGTGTGTGTGTCTGTGTGTATGTCTGTGTGTGTGTGTACGTTACCTATAGACTCCGAAACGGCTGAACCGATTTTCTTGAAATTTTACACAGTTGTGTATGCGGGTGTTCTTAGCTAAGTTTTGTGCCGAGGTACACACGATAAATATAGAAAATCGATAATCGAAAAAATCAGGTTATAGAAGGAGTGGCCCAATTTTAATCAAATTTGATACACTCATAGACAAAGACATAAGAAACGATATTCAGAAGTTTCATGGTTGCATTTCTTACAATAGTGCAGAATATCGATAATACATATATATAAAAGGCAAGATGTTTGTGTGTGTGTGTGTCTATCTGCCTGTATGTCTGGATTTTTGTCAGCTCTTTTTAGTTTTTGCTTCGGGTTTGGCTCTAAGTATGTATAATTGTAGTTCTTAGTCTCCTGCCATGATACCATTTACTCAGAGGACTTATTTAGCCTTCAAAATTCAGTTTATGACGAAAAAAACTTATTTGATATTGATGCCAGGAAATCAAAATTTGACTTACATCCATTCATTTTTCTTTCAGTCTACGGTTTCGCATTAACTGGAAACAACGTGCCAGCGTCCAAAGAGTTTGAGCTACATGACCATGGATTAGTTTTAAAGCTTTCTTTACACCCGAGCAACGACGGGCTATACTGCTAGCATAAATATAGTTGTCACTGTATTCATGAAATGGATTATTTTTCTTTCGAGATATTTTAATTAAAATTTTATTTTCTGTCGACTAAATTAAAACAAAAATGAATTTTACGTTTATATATCTTACATAAAATTGTGGAAATTTTAGAATTATCTTTGCATACTGTTAGGCAATCACTGTTGTGCAATCACTCGACTGCTGCATGTTTGAAAGCCTTAGGAAAACATTTTCTTCGATTAAGTATAAACTTATGGGAAGAAATTAGCGATTTTCTAAGTTCAGTTTAGATGTAGTGCAAGGGCAAAAGAATGGGGCACTCAGTGAAGAACAAACTCACTAGTTAATTGTAATTATTTTTAGCGAGACAAGTTTGCTAACGAGGTACTCGAAATTATTTTCTAAGCGAAGCTTGTATGTGGCACAAAGCTGAAAATATGGAGCGCCAAATAAAGATTAAACTCATCTCTTCTTTCAGGACGTAGGCGATCATTGCCCTCTACGCCTCCCTATCGCTGGTGGCTCGTAGGAAGCTTTTTCCTGTTACCCTACTCAAACATTGCTCTGCAATCCACTTGCTCAGGCCCGTCAAATATATTAACCGCTGCTTTTCCCTGTTTCTCTTTCTCTCTATCTAACCTGTGAGTATCAGGTTCTCTAAGCCCTCCTTCCTCATTAGATTTCCAGGATCTTTAGCATCTTTTCCTGATACCCATTATTAATTTTTTTTGTTTCCAAACTTTCCAAAACCTCATCATTACTTACATGCTCGATCAATGATATTCGCAGCATCCTTCTGTAGAACTACACTTCAGTTTTTCCTTCATCTTTGATGAGATTTTCCAGTATTTACTGCCATATTGAAGGACAGACATCACATAGCAATCCAGTACTCTATTCTTACTTTCTAGCAAATTTTTCCTGTTTCTCAGTACCCTACCTTACTCTTCATATGCGTCCTTAGCCATTCGCTCTTCAGATCTCAGTGTTGCACTTACCGATTTCTGTTAGAACACTTCCCAGATATTAAAATTTTTGTACCTGCTTGATTTTAGTACCCTATACTTTTAAATGGCATTTTGGGCTCCTCTGTTGACTGATTGGGTTTTCTTGCATTTGATTGTAGTCCTTTCTTTCGAATTTCTTCAGTTACCTTCTTTAGGATGTTTTGTAGTTACCTTTCCGTGTCTGCTGTCAGCACTGTTTCATATGCGCATTTTATGTTGTTCAGATTGTGGCCTCCGATCACGAATCCTGGCATAACATCTAGAGCCTTCAGAATAGTCTCGCTGTACAAGTTGATTAGATCCGGTGAAAAGACTCATCCTTGTCTTACGCCCCTTTCTATCTTTGTATATCTGCTGAATTCGTTAACTGTTCGTATGCAGGCGGTTTGCTGCCAGTAGAGATTCTTGATTACTCTAATGTCTTTACCATATATGTTGAGGTTGCTGAGCATTTCTAACAATTCCGTGTGGTGTACTTTGTCGAATTCTTTTGCATAAACAGCAAAACACAGGTAAACGGCCATTTTCATTTGTGTTGTCCTTTCTGGTAGCATCGTAAGCATAAACATCGCGTTCCTTGTTCCAATGTTCTTAACAAAATCACGCTGTTCTTGTCCTATCAATGGCCTGATTCGGCTTCGTGCTCTATTTATCAGAATTCAGATGAAGAGTTTTGTTATGTGGATCAGCCAAATTCTTCAGGAGGTTTTGCAGTTTTCTATCAGCACTCTATCATAAGCGTATCTTATATTGTGGCCGGCGATGTAATATCCTGACATGACCTCTAGGGTTCTCAGAATAGTCTCGCTGTACATGTTGAATACATACTGTGAAAAGACACATCCTTGTCTTACACCCTCTCTACCTTTGTATATCTGCTGAATTCGTTTTCTATCCGTATGCAGGCGGTTTGCTGTCAGTAGAAATTCTTGATTACGTAATGTCTTTCTTAAATTTGTCTATGTTGCTGAGCATTTCTATCAATTCTTTGTGCTGTACTTTGTTGAACGCTTTTGTGTATTTTATAAAACACAGATAAAAGTCCTTTTTCATTTGTATTGTCTTTTTTGATAGGATACTAAGTATAAATATCGCGTTCCTTGTTCCAGTGTCCCTGACGTAATTGCACTGTTTTTGTCCTTTTCCTGGTCTGATTCTGCTTCGTAATCTATTCATCAGGATTCAGATGAGAGGTTTTGTTTTGTCGCTTATTAAACTGATTGTTCGGTGGAGTTCGTATTTCGTTTGCACCTGACTTCTTGGGAAGATCTATAAAAACTGATCTGCTTAGATCAACTCGTATTACACCAATGTTGTAGATTTCATTTATTATTTCTGTTATTTTCTCTATGCTGAAATCGTCAAAGGCTGTCATCATCTCTGTTACAATGACGTAAGTTTCGGTTGCTTCATTTTTATTCAGTTTGGTAACTTCAGCTTCCACTTCAGATTTTAATATTTCCGGTCTGTCAGCATCTTTCTTTAATGTCGGTTACGCTTTCTTATCTTTGAAGAGATATTTTAAATATTATTCCCATCGCTAGAGTATTTCCTTTTTTTTTTTTTCAAATATAAGGGTTCAATCCTTGGATTTCTTACATCCTGTTGAGGAGCATGTTTTTGTCCTGTTATCTCCCTTGTTTCTTATCCATTTCTCCTTTATTAATCTTGCTCAATTTCTCTGTTTCTGCTCATTTGTTGTTGACCGATTTAGCGTCTCTGCAATTGGTGCTTATTTTATTTTATAGTTTCTTGTATTCCGTTACATGTTTTCTGTCTCCTTTGCATCATGTTAAGAATCTCTTCACTCACCAGTCGTTTTTTCTTCTGCTTCTGATTTCTTTTAGGACAATGATGCTTGCTAATGTCAGTAGCACTTCCTATTGTGCGTCCCATATTGAGTCTCCGCCTCCCATTTGTTCTTCATATTTGTTTCTCAAGCTGTCAGTTTACTTTTTTGCAGGTTGAGGTCATTCAAACTTCTTTAGTCTCCGGATTTTCATTCTTAGTCTGCAGATGACTGGGAGGTGGTCATTTCAAACAGTCGGCACTTGGAGAGGTTTTGCATTGAACTACCGCTTTCCTGATTATGTAATCGATTCAGTTTTTCGTGTCTTCTACTGTGCTTCTCCATATCCCTAGACGTCTTGGGTGTTCTGAAACCAGGTGTTCGTTATTACCTGGTCATTTGCTGTGCACTATTTAACCCATTTTTCTTCTCGCTGGATCGTTGCGGAATTCTACCCCAAAGTTGCCAATTGCCCCCCACGTTCCTCTTCTTGCCTATCTTGTCATTCAAGTCTCCCATGATTATTATAATTTCTTGGGTTTTGCACTGAGCCTTGGTATTGTCCAGTGTGGAGTAGAAAGAATCTATTTCTTCGCCAGTGCTTTGTGTTGTTAGTGCATAGACTACTATAATAGCTATGTTGAAGAATTTTCCTTTTAGTTTGAGCTCGTTTGAATTATTGGCAGTATCATAGAACGCATTTCTTCATTTCTTCGTTCAGTATTAAGGTGACTCATTTTTTACTTCTTATCTCCTGCGTATATTATCTTGTGGTTGTCGCTGCTCATTTCTCCATTTTTTGGCCATCTAGTTTCGAATATTCCCAGAATATTGATGTTCAATCTGCTCATCTCCAGCTTGACTTTCTCGAGTTAGCCCCAGTTGTTCAACGACCTGACGTTCCATATTCCTATGGTAATTTTGAGCACAGTCGAAGCGTAACGATCCAGAGACATATGTTGCTGATGCCGTTTCTTTCCGGGCAAGGGACAAATGTCGTAGAAATGTGTTCCCTTTACGATTTTAATGCTAGCAGTCGCTGGATGTCGGTCAGGTGACATATATGCTGCCCATGTCGGTCCTTTGGAAGTAACCCCCTTCATGCTATTGACTTTCATATATTTACTTTTCAAGGCTATGATTATTCTAGAGAATGATAGTGGGCGTAGCAGCTCGTTGTTTTCTCCAGGGTGATTTATCGAGACACTACCTCTAATTAGCTGGCCGTTGACTCTTTCAAAGTTCTTTCGCCCGTTTTTTATGTCTTGTTTTTCGTCCGCAGGGGGTTGCTAATATCCCGTCCCACTCACTAGCCTGGACAATAGATTAGCCAGTTTAGTCACCGGCGTTCCGACAAAAAAGATGAAAATTATATATACCTGTGTCGATCAAAAGGGTTCGACGTCGCAGGTTGTGTATATTTACTAGAATGTGTTAGAGTAGGAGATAATTATTATTATATTACAACTTATAAGTTTGTATAAGCACTTCACTACAGGGAATCCAACTTTAATTTTGAAAGATTCAAATGAAATTTATCAAGTGGGTATTTCACTTTTTCTTTAGTTTCTGTTTCTTCACATTTTTGAAAAAACATTTTTATACTTTTAAGTTTTCGAATTAATGTTTACCGGAAGGGAGATCGATAATGTTATCAAAGCAAATTTGTGCGCTGCGTTTTTTGGTACGATTCTTCGAAGGTGTAATTTCTAGTACATGAGACTTTACAAATTATTATTATTATTATTATTATTATTATTATGTCATTTTTCATCATATTTCGATTTCTGCTTTTGTCTCACTACCGACCTAAGGCAGGTTGTGGCGTGTTGTTATGGCCCCATTTCATGTTTTTCTATCTTCCCTATCATCCCTAGCGTTACATAGATAAAGTTTTCCTTAGTGTGTCGGCTGTACTTAATTATTATTATTATTATTATTATTATTATTAATAATATTAATAATAATAATAATAATAATAATAAACACTGGTATGAACATCACCCAGCACCGGTTACAGAAATAGAAGATGTAACCATTCTATGGGATTACACCATCTACACAGAAAAATTGAAGCAAACAGGCCAGATATTATTGTTAAAAACCAGAAGGAGAAAACTTGTCTATTAATTGATATGGCTTATCCAGCGGATTGTAACATAGCAATCAAGGAATTTGAAAAACTGTCAAAATATAAAGACCTGGAAATTGAAATAGAAAAATGTGGAAATTGAAAACAAGAGTTGTGCCAGTGATAGTAGGTGCACTTGGAATGATAAAAAATGGAACAAAACAACACATTGAAAGAATCCCTGGAAACCCCAGCTTAAGAGATATACAAAAAAATTGTCTTATTAAGTACAGCCCACACACTAAGAAAAACTTTATCTATGTAATGCTGGGAATGATAGGGAAGATAGAAAAACATGAAATGGAGCCATCACCACACGTCACTACCTGCCTTAGGTCTCCCCGCAGACTTGGTTGGTAGTGAGACCAAAGCAGAAATCGAAATATGATGAAAAATGACATAATAATAATAATAATCAACAAAACAACACATCGAAAAAAAACCCCTGGAAATCCCAGCTGAAGGGAAATATAGAAATTGTGTTGATACGTACAGCCCACACACTAAGAAAAATTTTGCGGACCTGACACCACGTTTAATTTCGTTGTTTTTCATTATTTTTACTTTTTTCAGCGCAGTCCTATCGCTTGTTACTAAAAATTTCCAATTATAAAAAATATTTTGAAAATATTTAAACAAATTTTTGGTATTGATATCAAATAAGTATCTTTTGTAGTAAACTGGATTTTGAAGAGTAAATAAGTTCTCTGAGTAAATGGTATCATAGCTGAGACTAAGAACTACAATTATACCTACTTAGAACCAAACCTGAATCAAAAACTAAAATAAAAGGGCTAAAAAACTGTTCTTGATCAGACGCGGTAGGATATCGGGGTATCGATTTCGAATATCGGAGTCAAATAATGCATCCAAGGATAAACTAACCTAATTAAGTCCATGAAAACTTATCGTACCAATCGGGAGTAAAATTAGAGAAAATGAGCCATATTGATGGCTGAATATCGGTTTTTGATCAGATTTGATAGAATATCGGGGGTATCGATTTCCGATATCGGGGATATTAACGATTTTCTTCACTATTGTAAAACTGCAACCTTGAAACGTCTGAATATCGTTTTTTATGTCTTTGTCTATGAGTGTATCAAATTTGATTAAAATCGGACCACTCCTTCTATAACCCGATTTTTTTTTATTATTGATTTTCGATATTTATCGAGAGTACCTCGACACAAAACCTAGCTTAGAACACTCGCAGACACTTATAGTACGACTGTGTAAATTTTCAAGAAAATCGGTTCAGCCGTTTCGGAGTCTATAGTTAACGGACACACATAGAGACACACACACACAGAAAAAGTTCCATTTATAAATAAGTTTAAATCAAAAAAAGAAAAACCTCATAATGAAACCATAGCATCACTTGATGTTGAAAATCTGTTCGCTGACGTTCCTGTTAGAGAAACCATTGCCATTATAATAAAAAAATATTTATAATAATAATTCTCTTCCTCCACTGAAAATTAAACCTAAAATACTAAAAAAAAATATTTTTAACCTGTACCATCGAAGTCCCATTCAATGTTCACAGAAAAAATATATACATGTAAAGGGACGGTTTTTACCGTTGGCTCAGTTCTGGGTCCAACCTTCAGCAACTTCTACATGGCCAACCTAGAAAATAATATGCACTATTTAAATTATTCGGACTATTGTCCTCATCTTTGTTGCTATTTGTACGACGTTTCAGCTGTTGTACGCTCCGGGCTTCTGCAGGAGCTAAGAATTTCGAACCGAACCCTTTATTACAATCACTGAGGTCAGTCAGTTAAGTGCCATACGTGATACACGCTTGGGCGATAATGTCTTGAAGGAGACATGACTGACTGGGCAGATGCTTATCCCGCAGTAGGTTGCCATTGCTTTCTGCAGTAGACTGGTTTCCGACCAAGGCTATAGAACCCAATCTGTCCTATTTAGCCCATAACTGGAGGGAAGAGACGGATTAATACCTTTCCCAAGGGTATTTGTGCGTAAGTGAATACAATGAATTCAGCTGGAATTCGAACTCGGCTCCCCGATTTCTCATTCCGAGCCGATATCCAATGCACCACAACGCACATCCTGGGGTATATCATACTTATTCCTTTGTATGAAGCTTCTTTGGCAGTCATGAGTTATCTCCCTCTAACCCGACTGTAAGTAATTTGTTCACCAATGATTTTTATTGAACTTACAACTCTTTGGGTTACCAGAACTAACCTACGTCTCTATCCACTGAGTCATGTGTCTTTAAGTGGATAGAGACGTTGGTTAGTTCCAGTGACCAAATACCGGGAAACCTAAGCAGATCGATTTTCATAACACTGATTAAGAAGCCAGGTGCAAACGAATGTGAACTCCATCAAACAATCAGCTTAATGAGTCACGTAACAAATCTCATCATCTGAATTCTGATAAACAGAGAACGCAGCAGAATCAGACCGGAAATAGGACAAAAACAGTCTGGTTTCATCAAGAACACTGTAACAAGTAACGCAATATTTACACTTAGAATGCTGTCAGAAAGGAAAATAGAAATGGAGAGGGTCGTGTACCTGTGTTTCATGGATTATGCAAAGGCATTCTACAAAGTACGGCACATAAACCTAATACAGAAACTCGACAAACTTAACATATTCGCCAAGGACCATAGAGTAATCAAGAATCTGTACATACGAACAGGAAACGAATTTAGCAGATACACAAAGATAAAAATAGGTGTAGAACAAGCATATAGCTTCTCACCAGATTTATTCAACCTACCCTACCTTTGCAGAAAAGAGACGGATTCATTTTTTCAAGGGTATATTTCCTGTAAGTGATAGTAACGAACACGACTGAAAATCAAACTTGGTTCTCCGCACTAAAGTAAATTAAGTGTTGCCTTAAGCAACAAAACCACTTTCAAGACGTCATTAACGTGGTGATGAATACTTGTGACATCAAATTTATATATTGAACCGGATAAAGAAAGAAAGAAAGAAAGAAAGAAAGAAAGAAGAGAGAGCGACAGAGAGAGTTAGCAAGCAGAGAATAAGAGAGATGAGAGAGAGTGAATAAGCAATAGAGGACGAGAGAGAGAGAGAGAGAGAAAGACAGAACAAGAGAGTGAGTAAGAGAATATGAGAGAGGAAATGAGAGAGAGAACAAGAAAGAGAAAGTGAAAGTGAAAGAACAAGAGAGATTAAGAGGGAGAGAACAAGAGAGAAAGATCAATGGAGAACAAGAGAGAGAGAGTAAACAAGAGAGAGAATGAGACAGAACATTAGAGAACCCGAATGAGAGAGAACAAAAGAGAGAAGAAGAAAGCGAATAAGAGAGAGATAATAAAAGCGAGTTCAAGAGAGAGAACAATAGAGAACAAGTGAGAGAGTGAACAAGAGAGGGAGAATAAGAGAGAGAGACAACAAGAGAGAACTAGAGTGACAGTGAACAAAGAGTGAACAAAGAGAGAGAGAGAGAGAGAGAGAGAGAGAGAGAGAGAACAGGGAGAAAAATTCGTGTAAATCTAATTCAAAAAATTCCAGAGCAAATAAAAGCTTCATGAAATGAACAATCGAATGAAGCAAAATGAAAGTAACCCAAGAAACTTTGACCAAATCGGAGGAGCCAAGAGACTTTGAACAACAGTGAGAATCAATCAATCACTAGTTGATCAATAGCAGACAGAAGCCACCGGACTTTTCATTTTTTTTTCTTATTTTACAGAAACTCCTGTATTTTCAAACGTGCTTTTTATAATTGTTTTTTCATTTTTTTCCCGCATTCATTCTTTCCTGACTTCATTCTTTTTGCCAATGATTTCTGATTTGATTCTACCTTTGTACGTTGTCGACATTATTTCGTTACCTTTTCGACGTTAACATTTTTATTAAGCATTTCTACTTCTTTTTTTCGTATCCAATTCTTTTTCTTTCTTTATTTCTTTCTTTTTACAATCCTGGATATTTTTCATGCACGCTTTTTGTCTTGCAATTTTTCTTTCTTTCTTTCTTTCTTTCTTTCTTTCTTTCTTTCGAACTTTCCTATTTTTCTAGTTTGCTTCTTTCTTTTTTCTTTCTTTCTTTCTTACCAACTTTCCCAAGATTTGAACTTAACAATAAAACGTATGGTCTATATGGCTGTTGATATTTTCAACCTTGCTATATTGTTGCAAAACTGGACTCTAGATGGTTGATATATCCAAAATTTAGAACGCTTTCTTCAGTAAAAAGTTCCCTCAGTCTTGAGCATCAAATGGAACTACTACGTGAACAACAAGAAAGTTCTGGAAAGAACCTACAGTCAGTCAGTTAAGTGACATACATGATACACACTTGGGCAGTCATGTCTCTTTCGAGACATGCCTGACTTGACAGAATATTTTTCTTGAAGTAGGTTGCTATTTCTTTCTGTGGTAGATTGGTTTCCAACCAAATCTATCCACCTATTTAAACCATAGCTAGATGGAGAAGAGACGTATTAATATATTAACCCTCGAGTAGTTGCGCGAAAGTGAATGCAATGAATTCAATTGGAATTTGAACTCGGCTGATCGATTTCTTGTTCTGAGCCGATATCCACTATACCACAACGTACATTCGTAAGAGTAACAACGGTCAAAACATCGAATCGGTCAAAGCATCGAAGCAGCGTCTTCGATGGTCAAGAAATGGAGCAGAAATGGAAGGGCCAAGCTTTTCATGTCAACTGTTATTCAATGAGCTCACTTCATAAAAAAAAACATGAGATTGCCCTCTTCGAAGATACAAGGACTAATTCAAATCCACACTGGATTTGAGCCTAAATCGTTTGCAACACAAGCCTGTAACAACTAATGGAGTTCCATCAGCATTGGAACCAAAACTTCGAAACGCCCAGAAAAGGAAACGATGAAGGCAATAGAACAAGGTTCGACGAAATCGCCAATGTCTTTCACCAAAATTATCATGCAGCCAACGGCATTAGTTCTCCCGTAAAAGAATTGGTTAAATTAGTCATCAACATCACCTTCATAGAGGAATATTGCTGTTGCTTGAGCTGACCGTTCCTCACTTGATAGAGTAAGAAAGCCTTACAAATGCTGCGTTGTGGGTGATTAATTCTTTTCAACACCACAACACCTTATCCCATATGCACTACGAGCAATCCTCTCGCGACTGTATCGTTGTTTCCGAGGAAAATGCTTCTGATTAGATACATACATTAGTTCCACCAGCACAAACCTCTACAGCCAAAAACTCGGCTACGCCACTTACACTTGAGCTAAATCATCATTTATATTCAACTACTAAGAAGAAAATTTTATTCAAACAGCCTCTTTTCGAGAACTACGACTTCGGGAGGATGCTTCCCCGATCACTTATATCGTAATCTCTTCAAATCGGGAACTGTTATCTATGGAATATATCTTCATAATCTTCACTTCTTACCTACTACTACTCCTCCTTTTACGCTTTATACCTCCTTCAATAACCTTAAAACTTGAATACGCTTTGGTTCTTGTGTGTCTGTTTGGCATTGGTTGGCCTTCAGAAACCTTGGATCTTTACCCAAAGAGTTGTGTCCCAGCTGTTGATGGAGGCACGGCATCTGTAATGGTTTAATAGGCCCACACGGGAGTGACAGTCTTGATTGCAACTAATGCATAGGAAAACGCTCTCACCCGATGTCGCCTTGTTGTTTTCTTTCCGGAGAACACCCATCTTCCTGGCGGCAAGTCTACATTTCAAAGTGTAAATCAGCTTCAGAGACCGTTAGAGACAGTTTTTCAGCTCTCGATGTCAATGTTCATCGCTCTCAAATTCGTTCTGCAGAAGTTCTTGATGCGAAGATGAGGTCGACCTCGCCGTACAGGACATTCGGAATCTTTCCATCCGGCATATGATGTATATGTCCAAGCCAGCTGAGCCGGGTTAGAGACGGGTTTATTTGCTGGGTAACTGAGCAAGGTGGCTCTTGTACTGAGTGAACCATAAGTGAAAAATGTTTTGTATCTAGTATATACATGTTTTTTTCTATTTTCGACAAGGGGGTGTAGAATTAAATACTCACAGGATCGATAGAGGGAAAGAAAGTCGGGAGAAAGCAGCGCAACACCTACTTGAAAAACTTGAGCAAATGGATGGCAAAGCAGGGTTTGAGAGAGATACCAAGAGGAAGAATGTTGAAAGCGACAAGGGGTAGGGCCAAATCGATGTCAATGATCGCCTATGTCCTGAAGGGACACGGCACATGAAAAAGAAGAAGGTTTCTACTACACTGAATTAATAGCTACGTCTACTGCTAAGAAGGTTGGTCGCTGTGCCGAGTAAGTGTGTTTTTCTCATCAGAATCAATTTTTCACATTTATAAATCTACTAGCAGTCTAGCCCGGCGTTGCTCGGGTGTAATGAAAGCTTTAAAACTAATCCATGGTCATGGAACTCAGACACTTTGGACGTTAGAACGAAAGACTAAACAGCAATAGTTGTTTCCAGTTAAAGCGAAACTGTAGACTGAAAGAAAAATGAATGGCTGTAAGTCAAATTTTGATTTCCTAGTGTCGATATCAAATAATTTTTTTCGTCGTAAACTGAATTTTGAATGCTAAATAAGCCCTCTGAGTAAATGGTATCATGGCTGAGACTAAGAATTACAATTATACCTACTTAGAGCCAAACCCAAAGCAAAAACTAAAATAAAAGGGCTGAAAAAATACAGACATACAGGCAGATAAACAGACACAGACACACAAACACCTTGCCTTATATATATAGTATTGCCCTATATATATAGTATTGTAACTAAGTTGTTGAACTCGTAGGTTTACCTTTTTGTTCATGCATTTACTTTTATAAAGAGTGCTCGATACAAATGTAGAGCGTTATACTGTAATGGTTGTTACAATGTTTTTAAATGCATAGTATCAGAGTGATACTATGCATTTAAAAACATTGTAACACCCAATACTATATATATATATATATATATATATATATATATATATATATATAAACATGTTACGGAAATTAACGAATTTTAACGAAACTTGGTTATAAGCAACCGACAATATGTAATAAATTACTTTGAACATTATTTTTGCCGTTACTCGTATTTAAGTAGATATTCTGTTTTTTAATTAAACAGTATTTTATATTTATATCTATAGGCCTGATTATTTACGATAAATTTATATATATATATATATATATATATATATATATATATATAGATTATTGATTTTCTGCACTATTGTAAGAACTGCAACCTTGAAACTTCTGAATATCGTTTCGTATGTTTTTGTTTATGAGTGTATGAAATTTGATTAAAATCGGACCACTCCTTCTATAATTTGAGTTTTTCGATTGCTGATTTTCGATGTTTTTCGGGGGTATCTCGACACAAAACTCAGCTAAGAACACTCGCAAACACTTATAGTACAACTGTCTAAATTTTCAAGAAAATCAGTTCAGCCGTTTCGGAGTCTTTAGGTAACGGAAACACACACACACACACACACACACACACACACACACAGACACACGGACACACACAAAGTTCCATTTATAAATAAGTTTAGCTCATTCGTCCGTGCACTGAACACTTTTCTCATATCTGGTCGGGTGCTCCTGCTATTCATCTCTCTGCTCTCGAGAAAATCTAAAGGAGTATCTGCAATTAAAACGGTGACTAGGCCGCAGGAATTTTTTTGAACTGTTATCGAATATGAACATGCAGAAAACTCTTCAGCGGATCATGTCGCGCTGATTTCTACTGAATCGATTGTCGGTAAATGTCAACACACCAAGTAAATGTTTCACAGCATCCATGAGAGTATACTGCATATATACCATCAAATCCTAAATATGTTGGAAATGTCAAATTCAGTCACTTTCTCACCGTCGGGAAGCGCCTTCCTTCAGTCACTTTCTCAACGACGGGAAGCGACTTCCCTCTGTCTTTTCTAAAAAAAAAAATTAATGGCTTCTGCTCTGACGAGCTTAATTCCCTGGTGCTCTACCCTTATAAATTAACTCGTGCAACTAGATTGACAATTACGCTCCACCCTTTTACCGTGAAAATGCATGCTTCTCTGATAGCTACAATTTCCAAAAGTTTAAGTGCTACGTCAATTGCCATCTACCTCCTGGACTTCCATCTCTCTCTCTTACCTTTTCGCCAACATCCCCTGTACCGGTTATTTTCTTTTCTGCCTTCCCTCTCCTCTCACTGTAGGCCCCTGTGCACCAGTGGTATTACTGTCTTGGTTGGGGTGTAACGATTATTAAAAAAATATTAACTTTGCATTCAGTTTTTTTCGAAGTTGATTATTAGAGAATGCCTTCTTAATTTTAGTGGGGGTCAGACATCAGAAGGGCTCTCTTTTCCTTCTTCAGTGTTCAAAATATGTTAAAAATCTTATGCAGATTTGTTTGAAACTTTAATTGTTTTATATTTTGGTATAAAGTTGACACTCTTTTTATTATAAGTTATGGATATTGTTTAGTTTGTTGTTTTTTGAATAGTTCTTTTGCTTGATAATATTTTGCAAAACAAAATAACATATAAAAATGTCAAGAAATATGGGACTCAGAAACTAACAAATTATAAGATATTTAACCAACTATAGGAGAACGTCCCTTAAATGTCAGAAAAAAGATATGAAGAAATAGCTTTATCCAGACTCCAAAGGGGCGCTACCCACTTGACACATTCGCATCAACTAAAAAAAAATAACTTTCACATCCGGCAGCAAGGCCTCCGATTGGGAAGTTGTGAGAAGCATGGAGCGACATTTTGCTGCTGTTCCCAGGTTCACCTTGACCCGTGGCGGTAGCACCTGTTAGGGTCCCAGCTATGGGAAAATAGCTTATGCCTAAACTGGGGTCAAAACACTATAAAAGTATAAAGATATTATAGTAAAAATTCCAGGAAGAAATTTTTGAAAGGAAAAATATTACCAGCATTACATTTTTGAAAAAAAAAATACAGACCATGCCTCTGATTGGAAGGTTGTGCGAAGCATGGGACCACCTCTTGCTGTTGTTCCCAGTTTCATCTTGACCCGGGGTGGTAGCACTTGTTAGGGTCCCAGCTATGGGCAAATAATTTATCCCCAAACTGGGGTCAAACGACTATGAAAATATAAAAATATACTTTTTAGTAAAAATTCCAGAACACATTTATGAAAGGAAGAAATATTTCCAACATTACATTTTTGAATGAAAAACTTATTACTAGCAACAAATTTTGAAAGAAGAAATATATTACCAGCAATATATTTTTAAGAAAATAAAATATTACCATTTTTGGAAAAAATACATAACACCAACACATATGAGCTACAACGAAAGCTACAAAAATACTTCAAATAAATCTGATTTACAAGATTATGTCTAACAAATATATATATATTCTATTTATACATATCTATGGTATAAATTTTGGCATGAAGGGTTGATATACCGTAAAGCAAACAAACTAAATCAAGCTTTTCGATCATACAACAGAGGTAAAGTTTCTCTCACAGCGGAACATATACGCATAATTATCATTATCTCAGTCAAACTCGAACAAAATTTTATCAAGCAAACATTTCGGCTTTGAATAACTTCAAAATGGTTGGTTAGTCCTAACAAAAAAACAAATCAATCTTTCACTTCAAGACTCTTCATCTGTGAATAGATTTTCCAGCATATATATGCTATAGTCACTCGAAGACAGATCTGTTTCGCTATATAACAGCTCATCACTACAGCTTAGACTCCGATCGCCTCCTAACACAGGATTGAACCCCAACCGTATTGGCGTACAGTCGGCGATTCTACCCCTAGGCCACGAGCGGCCAGTAGAAGAATGCAGGCTTTTTAGCGCATATAAACACGCCCAATAGCTAGCGTGCTGCACTTAATTTTCGAATGTGTGTGTGTGTGTGTGTGTGATATTATATATTACATTGAAGTTCAGCACATTTCTTATTTTGTAACGATATTTTCCTATCTTTTAATACTTGAACATTTATCTCCAGACTCTGCGAGTGGCAATTATAATTTGTCCGAAAAAAAAAAATGAGCTGAGACGAAAACAAAATAATAAAAACAGCAGTTAATACGTTATCTACAGGCTATTCAGCATCTTTATCTAATGGCTAATAAAATTGCGATTCCGACTCTCAAAGAAAGTTATTGGATGGGTGAAACACAGACGGTAGATATTAAATATCAATGAAGAGTTAATTTGAAAGAAAATTTAAGGAAGAGATCAATCATCACAATATTTACGAATAGCAGCGATTGATCGGAGTAAGTCTTTTTTTAAGTGACAGCTCTTTCGAAAAGAAATTCCGATTTTGGAGGTTCATCCTGCCGAAATTCATATTTATCCCATATCCAGAAATGATTTATTCACTTTTGGGTACATTTTCGACTACAAAAAAAAAAAAAAAAAGTAACAACATACTCCACTTAAACCCTGCTTTTGTATCTCTTCATGGCTAAGCACCGAAAGAATTTTCGAAATGTATCCTTATGTAATATATTCCTGTGACCCGACAGAAATATGACTGAAAGCAGGACTGACAGAAGTGTGGCTGACGTCGAAATCAGAAAATACAAACAGAACCGACAGAAGTGTAAATAGTCGTCGAAAATGATTGACAGATATGCCTCGCCAAAGACGACACAAGTAAGCGAAAACTCAAGAAGGCAAAAAGTCAGTCATGTCTCTTTCGAGTATCACGTATCACGTATGGCATTTAACTAACTGACTAACTGATGTATGCGCCACACTTGAAGTCTGGGTAAGTTTCAGACAGAGTGGTCAATGATAACTTTTTAGCCACTTTTGATTACAGCAATTGCGGCTTTTGTATTGACGTTCCTTCTTTTTTTCCGATAATACTTATCATAAATAACACTTATACTTTGCAATGTGTTATATAACACTTATATTTTGCAATGAAAGTTCCCGGAAGTAAGCAAATTAGTGAATTTCAACGAGTGCAAATAATAGGATGGCATTGGTGTGGCAAGTCAAATAGGGAAATTGCTAGGTTTTCCCGGGTTGATCATCGAACGGTTAATAATATTGTCAAGAAATTTAATGAATATTGCTTTGTGGAACAACGTTCGGGAAGAGCAAGCTTTGCGTCTAAGCGAACCAAAATTGTGCTGAGGATGGAAGAAATCAAAAACTGTTGTCAGAGTGTTAAAGATGTCGCCTACAGCATGGAAGTGATTTACAATAGGCGCTCAGTACTCGGGGCTTCCTGAGAGAACACTTGTTCATTGTTACATTGAAAACAAGTTGTGGTGCAGTGGATATAGACTCGGAACGACAAATCGGAAAGCCGAGTTCGAATTCCAGTTGAATTACTCGCATTCACAAATACCCTTGGGAAAGGTATTAATTCGTCTCTTCCCTACAGTTATTTGTTAAACAATTGGACAGATTGGGTTCTATAGCCTTGCCTGGCAACCAGTCTATCGCAGAAAGTAATGGCAGCCTACTGCGGGATAATCTTCTGCCCAGTCAGTCATGTCTCTTTCGAGACATGATCGCCCAAAGCGAGTATCCCGTATGGCACTTAACTGACTGATGGCTCTTGTAAAGGTGAAAGATAGCATGAAGAGGTAGAGTTAATAGAGTACTTTTCGGTTTTTTCGATTGGACTTGAATGAAGAATTCCCTTCCTAGGCTGTCGCAGTCTAACTGCCAACAAAAGCTTTAGGACCCATTCTATCCTGATATTTAATCCATAGCAGGGGTTATCTGTCACATCACCCGCACAACAAAGTTTATAGTACCTCGTATTCCCAAACTCTCGGCCATCAATGCCTGACTCATATTGTTTAAATTTGGTGATCGAATATTTTCAGTTATTTGTTAAAACACTTCCCAGATATTTTTAACTGTACTTGTATAATTTCGATATTTCTAATTCGTAGCTCGAATAAGAATTAAAAAAATCAATAATGAATGATATTTTTAAAATCGATCCTTAGTTCAAAACTTGATAACCAGTTCTAATAATCGTATACACAGTCAATCGATTTTGAGATAAAAATGTTATCTTGCAATTTTTAATTAAGTGCCTGTATTTTATGAGATCTATTTTTACTCTTTAAATACGTACACGATCGTGAGAAAGTCTCTCAGGTACAGACGTCTTTACAAAGTCGCAAAACGAACCTCATAAAGCCGTGTGCCTTTTCGCCTAACCGATCACAAAATTCAATTGGATATTTTAAACAGGTAAATATTAAAACAAAGACGTAGTTAAAGAACAGGAAGTGCAAATAAATGGAGAAATTGCAACCAAATCAAAAGTGTTTAGAAGATTATATATTAAAAAATAAACGTTGATTTCCAGGAAAAAAATAAAGTCACTCCGCTACCAACTGATCAAATCTTAGATATTGGAATGAATTGGCTAAAAACTGGTAAGTTATTTATCACTAGCAGTATAGCCCGGCGTTGCTCGGGTGTAATAAAAGCTTTTAAACTAATCCATGGTCCTGGAGCTCAGACTCTTTTGACATTGGCACGAAAGACAAGAAAGTAATAGTTGTTTCCAGTTAAAGCGAAACCGTAGACTGAAAGAAAAATGAATGGATGTAAGTTAAATTTTGATTTCCTAGTATCGATATCAAATAAGTTTTTTCGTCGTAAACTGGATTTTAAAGACTAAATAAGACCTCTGAGTAAATGGTATCATGGCTGAGACTAAGAACTACAATTATACCTACTTAGAGCCAAACACGAAGGAAAAACTAAAATACGAAGTGCTGAAAAAAATACAGACATACAGACAGATAAACACACAGACATCTTGCCTTTTATATATATTATCGATTTTCTGAACTATTGTAAGAACTGCAACCTTGAAACTTCTGAATATCGTTTCTTATGTCATTATCTTTTAAAACCCGATATTTTCGATCATCGATTTTCAATATTTATCTGGGGTACCTCGACACTAAACCTTGCTAAGAACACTCGCAGACGCTTATAGTACAACTGTAAATTTTCAAGAAAATCGGTTTAGCCGTTTTGGAATCTATAGTTAACGGACACACACACACCACAAAGTTCTATTTATAAATAAATTTAGATTTAGATTCGTGTCCAGTTCTAAAAAAAAACATTTTAACAACCGTGCAACTAATGCAAAGTCCAAGAAACTCTCACGGTAGAGGTTAATCAAATATGTTTAAGTGTTTATAGTAAAGGAAAAAGCCTTGTGTAATACGAGAGTATCTAGTACAGATGCCGATTGACATTCAGTTACATTGATGAGGGAAGAATTAACATGTGAGTCTGTAATGGTTGTAATGATCAGGGAACAGAACAACGTGGATCCATCAAGAAGGTAGCGATCAGGGAAGCATCAACTCGTGATTCGGTAACGATTGTAGTGATTAAGGAAGCAAACACATACTGATTCCGTTAATATTGTGGTGACCAGGGAAACATTACCACATAAGTCCGTTAAGGCTGCAGTCATCAGGAAAGTATCATGTATTGAGTCCGATAAGAGAGTAGAGTGTGTTAAGATTGTAGCGATCAAGAAGATTGCAGTTGATAGGTAAACATCACATAGTAAATCTCTTAAAATTTCAGTGATCAGTGAAGAATAAATCGTGAAACCGTTAAGAGTGTATTGAACAAGGTTGCATCACCTCGTAAGGCTGTCAGGATTCTAGTTATCAGGAAAGCATCACCCACAAAGTCCGTTAAAATGGTAGTGACCTGGGAAACAAGACCTCAAGAGTCCCACAATATTCTAGGGATCAGGAAAGCATCACCTCCCAAGTCCGTTAAAATTTTAGCGATCAGGGAAGCAAGACCTCAAGAGTCCCACAAAATTGTAGTGATCAGAAAAGCATCACCCACAGAGTCCGTGAAAATGGTAGGGATCTGGGAAACAAGACCTTAAGAGTCCCACAATATTCTAGGGATCAGGAAACCATCACCTCCCAAGTCCGTTAAAATTTTAGCGATCAGGGAAGCAAGACCACAAGAGTCACACAAAATTGTAGTGATCAGAAAAGCATCACCCACAAAGTCCGTTAAAATGGTAGTGATCTGGGAAACAAGACCACAAGAGTCCCACAATATTCTAGGGATCAGGAAAGCATCACCTCCCAAGTCCGTTAAAATTGTAGCGATCAGGGAAGCAAGACCTCAAGAGTCACACAAAATTGTAGTGATCAGAAAAGCATCACCCACAAAGTCCATTAAAATGGTAGTGATCTGGGAAACAAGACCTCAAGAGTCCCACAATATTCTAGGGATCAGGAAAGCATCACCTCCCAAGTCCGTTAAAATTTTAGCGATCAGGGAAGCAAGACCTCAAGAGTCCCACAAAATTGTAGTGATCAGAAAAGCATCACCGACAAAGTCCGTTAAAATGGTAGTGATCTGGGAAACAAGACCTCAAGAGTCCCACAAAATAGTAGTGAACAGAAAAGCATCACCCACAAAGTCCGTTAAAATGGTAGTGATCTGGGAAACAATACCTCAAGAGTCCCACAAGATTCTAGGGATCAGAAAAGCATCACCTCCCAAGTCCGTTAAAATTTTAGCGATCAGGGAAGCAAGACCTCAAGATTCCCATAAAATTGTAGTGATCAGATAAGCATCACACACAAAGTCCGTTAAAATGGTAGTGATCTGGGAAACAAGACAAAAAGAGTCCCACAAGATTCTAGGGATCAGGAAAGCATCACCTCCCAAGTCCGTTAAAATTTTAGCGATCAGGGAAGCAAGACCTCAAGAGTCCCACAAAATTGTAGTGATCAGAGAAGCATCACCGACGAAGTCCGTTAAAATGGTAGTGATCTGGGAAGAAAGACCTCAAGAGTCCCACAATATTCTAGGGATCAGGAAAGCATCAACTCCCAAGTCCGCTAAAATTTTAGCGATAAGGGAAACAAGACCTCAAGAGTCCCACAAAATTGTAGTGATCAGAAAAGCATCACCCACAAAGTCCGTTAAAATGGTAGTGATCTGGGAAGAAAGACCTCAAGAGTCCCACAAGATTCAAGGGATCAGGAAAGCATCACCTCCTGAGTCTGTCAAAAATTGTAGCGATCAGTGAAGCAAGACCTCAAGAGTCACACAAAATTGTAGTGAAAAGAAGAGCATCACCCACAATGTCCGTTAAAATGATACTGATCTGGGAAACAAGACCTCAAGAGTCCCACAAGATTCTAGGGATCAGGAAACCATCACCTCCCAAGTCCGTTAAAATTTTAGCGATCAGGTAAGCAAGACCTCAAGTGTCACACAAAATTGTAGTGATCAGAAAAGCATCTCCCACAAAGTCCGTTAATATGGTAGTGATCTGGGAAACAAGACCTCAAGAGTCCCACAATATTCTAGGGATCAGGAAAGCATCACCTCCCAAGTCCGTTAAAATTTTAGCGATCAGGGAATCAAGACCTCAAGAGTCCCACAAAATTGTAGTGATCAGAAAAGCATCACCCACAAAGTCCGTTAAAATAGTAGTGGTCTGGGAAACAAGGCCTCAAGAATCCCACAAGATTCTAGGGATCAGGAAAGCATCACCTCTTGAGTCTGTCAAAAATTGTAGCGATCAGGGAAGCAAGACCTCAAGTGTCACACAAAATTGTAGTGATCAGAAAAGCATCACCCACAATGTCCGTTAAAATGATACTGATCTGTGAAACAAGACCTCAAGAGTCCCACAAGATTCTAGGGATCAGGAGAGCATCACCTCCCAAGTCCGTTAAAATTTTAGGGATCAGGGAATCAAGACCTCAAGAGTCCCACAAAATTGTAGTGTTCAGAAAAGCATCACCCACAATGTCCGTTAAAATGGTAGTGATCTGGGAAACAAGAACTAAAGAGTCCCAAAAGATTCTAGGGATCAGGAAAATATCACCTCCTGAGTCTGTCAAAAATTTTAGCGATCAGGGAAGCAAGACCTCAAGAGTCACACAAAATTGTAGTGATCAGGAAAGCACCAACCACAAGGTCCGTAAAAATGGTAGTGATCTGGGAAACAAGACCTCAAGAGTCCCACAAGATTCTAGGGATCAGGAAAGTATCACCTCCTAAGTCTGTCAAAAATTGTAGCGATCAGGGAAGCAAGACCTCAAGAGTACCACAAAATTGTAGTGATTAGAAAAGCATAACCCACAATGTCCGTCAAAATGGTAGTGATCTGGGAAACAAGACCTCAAGAGTCCCACAATATTCTAGGGATCAGGAAAGCATCACCTCCCAAGTCCGTTAAAATTTTAGCGATCAGGGAATCAAGACCTCAAGAGTCCCACAAAATTGTAGTGATCAGAAAAGCATCACCCACAAAGTCCGTTAAAATAGTAGTGGTCTGGGAAACAAGGCCTCAAGAATCCCACAAGATTCTAGGGATCAGGAAAGCATCACCTCTTGAGTCTGTCAAAAATTGTAGCGATCAGGGAAGCAAGACCTCAAGTGTCACACAAAATTGTAGTGATCAGAAAAGCATCACCCACAATGTCCGTTAAAATGATACTGATCTGTGAAACAAGACCTCAAGAGTCCCACAAGATTCTAGGGATCAGGAGAGCATCACCTCCCAAGTCCGTTAAAATTTTAGGGATCAGGGAATCAAGACCTCAAGAGTCCCACAAAATTGTAGTGATCAGAAAAGCATCACCCACAATGTCCGTTAAAATGGTAGTGATCTGGGAAACAAGAACTAAAGAGTCCCAAAAGATTCTAGGGATCAGGAAAATATCACCTCCTGAGTCTGTCAAAAATTTTAGCGATCAGGGAAGCAAGACCTCAAGAGTCACACAAAATTGTAGTGATCAGGAAAGCACCAACCACAAGGTCCGTAAAAATGGTAGTGATCTGGGAAACAAGACCTCAAGAGTCCCACAAGATTCTAGGGATCAGGAAAGTATCACCTCCTAAGTCTGTCAAAAATTGTAGCGATCAGGGAAGCAAGACCTCAAGAGTACCACAAAATTGTAGTGATTAGAAAAGCATAACCCACAATGTCCGTCAAAATGGTAGTGATCTGGGAAACAAGACCTCAAGAGTCCCACAATATTCTAGGGATCAGGGAAGTATCATATCCTAAGTCTGTCAAAAATTTTAGCGATCAGGGAAGCAAGACCTCAAGAGTCACACAAAATTGTAGTGATCAGAAAAGCATCATACACAAAGTCCGTTAAAATGGTAGTGATCTGGGAAGAAAGACCTCAAGAATCCCACAAGATTCTAGGGACCAGGAAAGTATCACCTCCTAAGTCTGTCAAAAATAGTTGCGATCAGGGAAGCAAGACCACAAGAATCCCACATAATTGTACTGATCAGAAAATCATCACCCACAATGTCCGTTAAAATGGTAGTGATCTGGGAAACAAAACATCAGGAGTCCCACAAGATTCTAGGGATCAGGAAAGTATCACCTCCTAAGTCTGTCAAAAATTGTAGCGATCAGGGAAGCAAGACATCAAGAGTCCCACAAATTGTAGTGATCGGAAAAGCATCACCCACAAAGTCTGTTAAAATGGTTGTGATCTGGGAGACAAGACCTCAAGAGTCCCACAATATTCTAGGGATCAGGAAAGCATCACCTCTCAAGTCCGTTAAAATTTTAGCGATCAGGGAAGCAAGACCTCAAGAGTCCCACAAATTTGTAGTGATCAGAAAAGCATCACCCACAATGTCCGTTAAAATGGTAGTGATCTGGGAAACAAGACCTCAAGAGTCCCACAATATTCTAGTGATCAGGAAAGCATTACCTCCCAAGTCCGTTAAAATTTTAGCGATCAGGGAAGCAATACCTCAAGAGTCCCACAAAATTGTAGTGATCAGAAAAGCATTACCCACAAAGTCCGTTAAAATGGTAGTGATCTGGGAAACAAGACCTCAAGAGTCCCACAATATTCTAGGGATCAGGAAAGCATCACCTCTTGAGTCTGTCAAAAATTGTAGCGATCAGGGAATCAAGACCTCAAGAGTCCCACAAAATTGTAGTGATCAGAAAAGCATCACCCACAATGTCCGTTAAAATGGTAGTGATCTGGGAAACAAGAACTAAAGAGTCCCAAAAGATTCTAGGGATCAGGAAAATATCACCTCCTGAGTCTGTCAAAAATTTTAGCGATCAGGGAAGCAAGACCTCAAGAGTCACACAAAATTGTAGTGATCAGGAAAGCACCAACCACAAGGTCCGTAAAAATGGTAGTGATCTGGGAAACAAGACCTCAAGAGTCCCACAAGATTCTAGGGATCAGGAAAGTATCACCTCCTAAGTCTGTCAAAAATTGTAGCGATCAGGGAAGCAAGACCTCAAGAGTACCACAAAATTGTAGTGATTAGAAAAGCATAACCCACAATGTCCGTCAAAATGGTAGTGATCTGGGAAACAAGACCTCAAGAGTCCCACAATATTCTAGGGATCAGGAAAGCATCACCTCCCAAGTCCGTTAAAATTTTAGCGATCAGGGAATCAAGACCTCAAGAGTCCCACAAAATTGTAGTGATCAGAAAAGCATCACCCACAAAGTCCGTTAAAATAGTAGTGGTCTGGGAAACAAGGCCTCAAGAATCCCACAAGATTCTAGGGATCAGGAAAGCATCACCTCTTGAGTCTGTCAAAAATTGTAGCGATCAGGGAAGCAAGACCTCAAGTGTCACACAAAATTGTAGTGATCAGAAAAGCATCACCCACAATGTCCGTTAAAATGATACTGATCTGTGAAACAAGACCTCAAGAGTCCCACAAGATTCTAGGGATCAGGAGAGCATCACCTCCCAAGTCCGTTAAAATTTTAGGGATCAGGGAATCAAGACCTCAAGAGTCCCACAAAATTGTAGTGATCAGAAAAGCATCACCCACAATGTCCGTTAAAATGGTAGTGATCTGGGAAACAAGAACTAAAGAGTCCCAAAAGATTCTAGGGATCAGGAAAATATCACCTCCTGAGTCTGTCAAAAATTTTAGCGATCAGGGAAGCAAGACCTCAAGAGTCACACAAAATTGTAGTGATCAGGAAAGCACCAACCACAAGGTCCGTAAAAATGGTAGTGATCTGGGAAACAAGACCTCAAGAGTCCCACAAGATTCTAGGGATCAGGAAAGTATCACCTCCTAAGTCTGTCAAAAATTGTAGCGATCAGGGAAGCAAGACCTCAAGAGTACCACAAAATTGTAGTGATTAGAAAAGCATAACCCACAATGTCCGTCAAAATGGTAGTGATCTGGGAAACAAGACCTCAAGAGTCCCACAATATTCTAGGGATCAGGGAAGTATCATATCCTAAGTCTGTCAAAAATTTTAGCGATCAGGGAAGCAAGACCTCAAGAGTCACACAAAATTGTAGTGATCAGAAAAGCATCATACACAAAGTCCGTTAAAATGGTAGTGATCTGGGAAGAAAGACCTCAAGAATCCCACAAGATTCTAGGGACCAGGAAAGTATCACCTCCTAAGTCTGTCAAAAATAGTTGCGATCAGGGAAGCAAGACCACAAGAATCCCACATAATTGTACTGATCAGAAAATCATCACCCACAATGTCCGTTAAAATGGTAGTGATCTGGGAAACAAGACCTCAAGAGTCCCACAAGATTCTAGGGATCAGGAAAGTATCACCTCCTAAGTCTGTCAAAAATTGTAGCGATCAGGGAAGCAAGACCTCAAGAGTACCACAAAATTGTAGTGATTAGAAAAGCATAACCCACAATGTCCGTCAAAATGGTAGTGATCTGGGAAACAAGACCTCAAGAGTCCCACAATATTCTAGGGATCAGGGAAGTATCACCTCTCAAGTCCGTTAAAATTTTAGCGATCAGGGAAGCAAGACCTCAAGAGTCACACAAAATTGTAGTGATCAGAAAAGCATCATACACAAAGTCCGTTAAAATGGTAGTGATCTGGGAAACAAGACCTCAAGAGTCCCACAATATTCTAGTGATCAGGAAAGCATTACCTCCCAAGTCCGTTAAAATTTTAGCGATCAGGGAAGCAATACCTCAAGAGTCCCACAAAATTGTAGTGATCAGAAAAGCATTACCCACAAAGTCCGTTAAAATGATACTGATCTGTGAAACAAGACCTCAAGAGTCCCACAAGATTCTAGGGATCAGGAGAGCATCACCTCCCAAGTCCGTTAAAATTTTAGGGATCAGGGAATCAAGACCTCAAGAGTCCCACAAAATTGTAGTGATCAGAAAAGCATCACCCACAATGTCCGTTAAAATGGTAGTGATCTGGGAAACAAGAACTAAAGAGTCCCAAAAGATTCTAGGGATCAGGAAAATATCACCTCCTGAGTCTGTCAAAAATTTTAGCGATCAGGGAAGCAAGACCTCAAGAGTCACACAAAATTGTAGTGATCAGGAAAGCACCAACCACAAGGTCCGTAAAAATGGTAGTGATCTGGGAAACAAGACCTCAAGAGTCCCACAAGATTCTAGGGATCAGGAAAGTATCACCTCCTAAGTCTGTCAAAAATTGTAGCGATCAGGGAAGCAAGACCTCAAGAGTACCACAAAATTGTAGTGATTAGAAAAGCATAACCCACAATGTCCGTCAAAATGGTAGTGATCTGGGAAACAAGACCTCAAGAGTCCCACAATATTCTAGGAATCAGGGAAGTATCATATCCTAAGTCTGTCAAAAATTTTAGCGATCAGGGAAGCAAGACCTCAAGAGTCACACAAAATTGTAGTGATCAGAAAAGCATCATACACAAAGTCCGTTAAAATGGTAGTGATCTGGGAAGAAAGACCTCAAGAATCCCACAAGATTCTAGGGACCAGGAAAGTATCACCTCCTAAGTCTGTCAAAAATAGTTGCGATCAGGGAAGCAAGACCACAAGAATCCCACATAATTGTACTGATCAGAAAATCATCACCCACAATGTCCGTTAAAATGGTAGTGATCTGGGAAACAAGACCTCAAGAGTCCCACAAGATTCTAGGGATCAGGAAAGTATCACCTCCTAAGTCTGTCAAAAATTGTAGCGATCAGGGAAGCAAGACCTCAAGAGTACCACAAAATTGTAGTGATTAGAAAAGCATAACCCACAATGTCCGTCAAAATGGTAGTGATCTGGGAAACAAGACCTCAAGAGTCCCACAATATTCTAGGGATCAGGGAAGTATCACCTCTCAAGTCCGTTAAAATTTTAGCGATCAGGGAAGCAAGACCTCAAGAGTCACACAAAATTGTAGTGATCAGAAAAGCATCATACACAAAGTCCGTTAAAATGGTAGTGATCTGGGAAACAAGACCTCAAGAGTCCCACAATATTCTAGTGATCAGGAAAGCATTACCTCCCAAGTCCGTTAAAATTTTAGCGATCAGGGAAGCAATACCTCAAGAGTCCCACAAAATTGTAGTGATCAGAAAAGCATTACCCACAAAGTCCGTTAAAATGGTAGTGATCTGGGAAACAAGACCTCAAGAGTCCCACAATATTCTAGGGATCAGGAAAGCATCACCTCTTGAGTCTGTCAAAAATTGTAGCGATCAGGGAAGCAAGACCTCAAGAGTCACACAAAATTGTAGTGATCAGAAAAGCATCACCCAGAATGTCCGTTAAAACGTTAGTGATCTGGGAAACCAGACCTCAAGTGTCCCACAAGATTCTAGGGATCAGGAAAGTATCACATCCTAAGTCTGTCAAAAATTTTAGCGATCAGGGAAGCAAGACCTCAAGAGTCACACAAAATTTTAGTGATCAGAAAAGCATCACCCACAATGTCCGTGAAAATGGTAGTGATCTGGGAAACAAGAACTAAAGAGTCCCAAAAGATTCTAGGGATCAGGAAAATATCACCTCCTGAGTCTGTCAAAAATTTTAGCGATCAGGGAAGCAAGACCTCAAGAGTCACACAAAATTGTAGTGATCAGAAAAGCATCACCCACAATGTCCGTTAAAATGGTAGTGGTCTGGGAAACAAGACCTCATGAGTCCCACAAGATTCTAGGGATCAGGAAAGTATCACCTCCTAAGTCTGTCAAAAATTGTAGTAATCAGGGAAGCAAGACATCAAGAGTCCCAAAAAATTGTAGTGATCAGAAAAGCATCACCCACAAAGTCCGTTAAAAAGTGTCCCACATGATTTTTGAGATTAGTAAAGCGTCACCCCCTAAGCCTGTTAAAATTTTAGCTATATGGGAACCAAAACCTCAAGTGTTCCACAAGATTCTAGGGATCAGGAAAGCCTCACCTTCTAAAGCTTTCAACATTGTAGATATCAGGGAAGCAAGACCGTAGGAGTACCACAGGATTCTAGTGATCAAGAAAGTATGACCTCAAAAACCCGTTAAAATTGTAGAGATCAGGGAAGCAAGACCTTAAAAGTCCCACAAGATTGTAGTGATCAGAAAGACAACACCGCGTGAGTCCATTACACTTTGCACCAATGCTGGGAAAGAAGCTGCATCTCATTTCCAACTGAATATGAAGGGAACGTGAATGATCCGACTTTGTGTACGTTGCTTAGTGGATGCTTATTTTGAACGTCTGAATACCTCCTATGAAAATAGCGGTAGGACAGCGAGAATGTTCCATCAGTTGAGAAAAACGTGTAGCAAACAAATTACCACCCACAAGGCCGCCCGAAATTTTTTGAACAGTTCACTGTTATCGAATATGAACATGCAGAAAACTCTTCAGCGGATCAAGTCGCGCTGATTTCTACTGAATCGATTGTCGGTAAAGGTCAACACACCAAGTAAATGTTTCACAGCATCCACGAGAGTATACTGCATATATACCATCAATTCCTAAAGATGTTGGAAATGTAATCTGTTTTTTTTTTCTACCGCTTATTCTTCACTCTTACCTCTGACGCACTAATGTATTAGGACATTTAATAAATTCTCGCTGGTTTCCAACAGATCGTGTTCCCATTACTTTGCATAAAACATCTAGTCACTACGAAATAATATCTGGTTGATTTTTTTTTTCATATATTTATTCTGAATCTGATTTTTTTTCCTTATTGAATTTGCTTGTCTAGGTTGTGGAATAATTTGTCATCTCATGTTGCGGCGAATTTCTTTTATATTCTTGCTTTTTTACTTTTCTCGTTGGGCGTGGTTGGCCGCATTGTGTTTGTTTGTCTGTTTGTTTGCTTACTGTTCTTTTCTTTTGACAACAATCACAATAACAAAATATATATCGCACCCACCGCCCATATTTATACAGGTTGAGGCAAAAGTCGCGCATTATTAGTGTTAATCAATTAATCATGTTTTAAATATCTAATTTGTATTGATATGTCCATCGAATGGCTACCGAGGTCACCAATCCTCATACCCTTATATTTTTTTCTGGGAACGTTTAAAATCAGTTGTTTATCAGACGCGTTCAAGAAATATTGAGGAAGCTAAAGAACGAACAGGCAAAGAGTAGGATATTTTTGAAGAAAATTTATTAGTGGCAAATATACTTTTCATATATATAATTATACTATTAATAAATTATCCCTATGCTGCAATTTTGCCTTAACATATATATATATATATATATATATATGGTATGACAAAAGGCAACTATTTACTCTCTCACTCCCTGATTGAGCACTCTGGAAGAATGATAGACTTTGAAAAACAGTAGCTACTCTGTCATCTACGCATCGTTCATTCAGCAATGAATTAGAAATCTGTCAGCTATTGGGAGTGTATAATGATAATATACACGCTAAAAAGTGTCTCCTTCTACCGAGCCCCCGTAGCTTAGAGGCAGAATCGCCCACTGACGCCAATTCGGTCGGTTTTCAATCCTATATAAAAGGCAATCTTGAAGATTGTAGCTGTCGGGGAAGCAAGTAAATGGAAGGGAATTCCACAGTCGGGAAATTGCGAGAAAAGAAGCTGATGGAATAGAATTTGCATTTACGTCTTAATGGTTTCACAGTAAAAGGGTGGGACCTAGTTGCTAATGTTGTGGCTCGAGTAAATTCATATAGAGGGGGAAATTACCGGAAAAAAAACCACAGCAAGATTGATTAAGTGTGAAAAATTAATTTTAATTTTTCACAACTAGCATTTTTTTACAATTAAAACTTCGGGGATGTTCATATTTAAGAATTATATTTAAATTTTTTACCAGTTTTCTGTTTCTTTTACCAAGAAAAGAACTACGTTATTATCTTTAATCAATCCCAACTTCATGTAAAATAATTAGAATATTGTTCATAACCTTTATCAACACAAGAATAAACATTTCTTTTGCAATTTTTTTCGGATATCTTTCAATGTTATGTATTGGATTGTCGGTAAAGATCATGCCAGCTTTTTAGGAAAATTAAAACACAAAAGAAAATTATGCCATTAAATATTTATTCAACTAAATATAAACCATTTTGATGCAGAATCTTTCTCAATTTCTTCTTCAACCATATGATTCCCTCATCCAAGAATTTCGGTGATTCCCTCATCCAAGAATTTCGGTGATTTCTCATCATAGAAATCAATAGGGTGATTTTATTTTATGCCATCCAATTTACTGAAATTTTTGCTATTCAGTTTATTTTACAAGCGCATGAATAAAGGAAAATGCGAAGACGCAATATCTGTCGAATCTGGTATTCCATTCAAGCGGCCACAATTTTTGCCGGGTCACCAAAAATCGTTAGTCTGGCGTTATACTGATGGAGACGCGTTGCCTGCCAATACTGGACGTTTTTCTTGAATTGCCAACTTTAATTCGTCTAATTTCGAGCTGTACATTTCAGAATCAACTTACTGGTTACAGGATTCCTTCCCCTACCACCAGATGCACATCATGATTTTTTTAAGATGGAGATCTACTTTTAGAGTGGTTAAAGTTGGCTTATTTCACTTCTTCCATAATTTTTATCGCTGAACATTGTTGTAAACAATCCATTTTTTTCCATCACCCGTCACAAGGTGCTTAAAATGGGCGTTTATACAGACAATTTCAGATAGAAATGCGATTCAATCTATTCTTTTTATTCAGATCATGTGGTACACAAACATGATAGCGATTTGACTACACAAGCTTCACTAAGTGCCTCGAGGACTGTGAATTTTGATAAATCCAGTTCCAATGTTGTGTAATGCGCATGATTTTCAAACAGTTTTTTTAATCATTTCACCCCAAGCAGGGCATTCCACTGCCACTATTACGCTTGGGGCTACATAGGGGAAGGTAAATAGAAAGAGTGGTTAGATATAGGAAATGACAGATGGGGGTGATAGATAGTTTGGAGAATGGGAAGAGTGTTTGAAAAAATGGAAGCGAGTTAATGTGTTAGAAGGTGTTTATTGACCTTACATTTAAACTCCTGGAGATTGTAGCCGTCGGAGAAGCAGTCATGTGGAAGAGAATTCCACAGTCGAGAACTACGAGAAAAGAAACTGTTGGAGTAGAAGTTGCGGTTGCATTTTATCGGTTTCACTGTAAAAGGGTGGGATCTAGTTGCTAATCTAGTATCTCGTGCAAATTCGAACCTAGGGGGCACCAGTGATCTAAGTTCATCGGAGCAGAAGCCATGAAAGTATTTATAGAAGAGACACAGGGAAGCCACGTCGCACCGGTGAGAGAGATACTGCTGGAGGTCTGCCAAGTTAGTACCGATCACATTACAGACCCTCCGCTGTACCTTGTCGAGAAGCCCAAGGAGAATAGCAGGAGCACCCGACCAGATATGGCAACAGTATTCAATGCACGGGCGGATGGTAGATTTATAAATGTGCAGGATAGATTCAGACGGAAAACACCTCCTGGCCCTGCACAGAGAACCGACTTTCATAGCAGCGGATTTAGTAATGGATTCGATATAGTCATTCCACTTGAGGTCCTCTGAAAGTGTGAGACAAAGGAGGCGTAGTGTTTTACTCTCTGGGAGGCAAGCCTGGTCCATGTTAATGGGAGGTAGGTGCGGTTGTCTATGATGGTTAATTGATAGTAGCTTCGTTTTAGAAGCATTACAATTTACGAGCCATTTCTTACCCCAGTCTACTACGGATTGGAGGTCCTTTCCAAGCTCGGCTGCAAGGTTAGCTTTATCGCCCACACCAGATTTTTGATCGAGGCGAGAGTAAACTGTGGTGTCATCGGTGTACATACCTACTTGGGATATTATGGTATCGGGGAGATCATTAATGTAGATGAGAAAGAGCATAGGACCTAGGATAGAGCCTTGAGGGACACCCGCGTTCGTATGGTAGCTCTGGGAGGTGTGTCCGTTTAATATCACTTTCAATGTGCGGTTAGATAGGAATGACTGGATTAGTTCAAACAATTGTCCAGCTATACCATAGCTCCGCAGTTTACATAGAAGGCCAGCATGCCAAACTCAGCCGAACGCTTTAGAGATATCCAAGGCGACGGTTCGGGCTTCGCCATGATTTTGTTAACTGTTGTAGGAGAGTATCTGCCTGGGCGTTCTTCATCAATTAGGATACATTCACCAAATGTAAACTTAGCAAATCAATTCTATAGAGTTCTGTCTGATAAAGCAACTTCATCGATCACAGCACATATTTTTGTTACTTAGATTTTAGTCTTTACTGTAATAAAAAAAAACATTGATTTTATTAAAGGTAGGATTATTCTTTCCGTGTGTGTTTAAATGAGACAGAATTAATAATACCAACTAAGCACAATGTGCCTATCTTACACATAAGCACAATGTGCCTATCTTACATACATAAACTCTACATATTCTGTTACACGTAAATAAAATTAACTGATGTGTGTGTGTTCGTTCGTTCGTGTGTGTGTGTGTGTGTGTGTGTGTGTGTGTGTGTGTGTGTGTGTGTGTGTGTGTTCGTGTGTGTGTGTGTGTTCGTGTGTGTGTGTGTGTGTGTGTGTACTCGTTTTTGTGTAATGGATAACGACTTAAAATGAGTAATCGGAGGGTCGAGTTCGAATTCCAGTTGAATCCTTTCATTCACTTATGCACAAATACCCTTGGGAAATGTATAAATCCAACCAAGAGCTGAATAGTAGGATAGTTTGGGTTTCATAGCCTAAGCTGAAAACCAGTCTACCACAAAAAGTAATGGCAACCTACTGCGTAAAAATCTTAAGTTATATCTCGAAAGAGACATGATCGCCCAAGCGTGTGTCGCGTATGGCAATTAACTGAGTGACTGAATATTTAGAGTGGAAAAACAAAATTCTGCCACGCGTTTCATCTTCTGGGACTTTATCAGACTAAATATTTCTATAATGATGCGACTACACATACGCACAATGCAGGGGATTTTAATTTTTACTGTGGATGCCATTACGATCAAGGCGCTCTGTAGACATATTAGTGGCAGTGTATTGCTTTCCCCGTTTGATGAGAGTAGCATGTTTTTATGTCTATTTTTATTATGCCTAGAAAGTGTTTTAATCGCAAGATCATCCACAGTAAACTTTCGCCATGACTTGTACAACTTTTTACCATTCCTGGCAGATTAAACAAATATGGCTAGGTTACCAATACAATACATTACTAGATGAACAAGCTTGCAATTAACACAGAAATATATATCCATATATGAGATCATATGGCAGTATAATCATCCTACGTCTGGTCGTGTCTCTGATCGTCAAAAGATTGTACTGCTATATGAAATGTTAGCGAATATGAAACATTTAGTTGCATGCAGCTGGTAGATAAGTAACACACACACGCGCGTGCTCGCACACACTTATATATATATATATATTTGAAAATATTTCTGATAGTACAGAATTTAATTAAAGAAATGAAAATGTGCTGCTTGATGTTACACATTGTAAATATATTAAAAAGTGAAACAACCGGTTTCGCACCCGCTCTTCAGGTCTCTACGGAAGATTTTAATCAAAATTAAAAGAATAAAAAGTGTGTCATGAAAATGAGAAAGATGGGAAAATGTGAATGCTCTGTTTGCACAACGCAGGCTTTCGAGACACGATATACAAGGCTTCCAGAACCTTAAGGTGGAATGAAGAGTGAGATAGGGACACAACAGTGAACAGATCAACACTAAAATTAGCAGCACACTTTCTATTCTTTATAGGGTGCTCGCAGATAGCGGAGCCGTAGGTATTCGGAACGGATCCATTTCAAGGCAAGGTGTGATTTCTTATTTTAGTTGGGACATGTTGTTTAATTCTCATGTCGAGACGCTGAGTTGTTCTTCCTATGTCGTCAACTCCGCAACTACATTTATATTGATAAATATAAATATGTATGTATGTATGTATGTCTGTATGTATGTATGTATGTCTCTATCCTAGGTCCTATGCTCTTTCTAATCTATATCAATGATCTCCCCGATACCATAAGATCACAAGTAGGCATGTATGCCGATGATACCACAGTTTACTCTCGCCTCGATCAAAAATCTGATGTAGGCGACAAGGCGACCCTCGCTGCCGAGCTTGAGAAGGACCTCCAATCCGTGGTGGATTGGGGTAAGAAATGGCTCGTAAAATTCAATTCTTCCAAAACGAAGCTGCTGTCAATTAACCACCACAGACAACCGCACCTCCCTCCCATTAGCATGGAACAGGCTTGCCTCCCAGAGAGTAAATCACTACGCCTGCTTGGCCTGACACTCTCAGCGGACCTCAAGTGGAATGACTACGTCGAATCCATAGCTAAGTCCGCAGCTATGAAAGTCTGCTCTCTGTGCAGGGCCCGGAAATTCTTTCCGCCTGAATCTATCCTGCAATTATATAAATCCACCATCCGCCCGTGTATTGAGTACTGCTGCCACATCTGGTCGGGTGCCCCTCTATTCTCCTCGGGGTTCTTGACAAAATACAGCGAAGAATCTGTAATGTGACTGATACCGACTTGGCTGACCGCCTGCAGTATCTCTCCCACCGGCGTGACGTGGCTTCCCTGTGCCTCGTCTATAAATACTTTCATGGCTTCTGCTCTAACTTAAATCACTGGTGCCCCCTATGAAACCGATGAAATGTAACCGCAATTTCTACTCCAACAGCTTCTTTCCTCGCACTTCCCGCCTTTGGAATTCCCTACCGTATACTTGCTTCCCCGACGGTTACAACCCCCAGGAATTTAAATGCAAGGTCAATAGACACGTCCTAACACATTAACTCACACCCACTCTCTCCAACTCTCTCCCTATGTACATCCTAAGTCGTCTATCTCCCTCCTTCTGACATTTCCTATACCCAATCCATCTATGTATCCCCTGCGCTATAGTGGCAGTGGAATTCCTTGCTTGGTGTGACAGGATTAAAAAAAATAC
>JBBBDQ010000798.1:0-15000 GCA_037127315.1 Ascarosepion bandense
ATCTATCTATCTATCTATCTATCTATCTATCCAAATGAGTAAGGAACGAAGAAAATAATTTTAACATTCAAAACATTACTGTAAAACAGTGCTCAGTATAAAAATAGAGTAATGAATATTTATTATTAATTATTACTTTAGAAATGAACAAACTAGAAACTACTATACACAAATGTGCATTTTGTTTCGAAAAGATAATCACTAAATGATGAGGCATGGTTCATTCAATGTACAATTTTATTACATGTTGTAGAGTAATATTTAATGATAAATATATATATTTGTGTGTGTGTGTGTGTGTGTGTGTGTGTGTGTGTGTGTGTGTGTGCGTGTGTGCGCGTGTGTGTGTGTGTGTGTGTGTGTGTGCGCGCGTGTGTGTGTGTGTGCGTGTGTGTGTGTGTGTGCGCGCGCGCGTGTGTGTGTGTGTGTGTGTGTGTGTGTGTGTGTGTGTGTGTGTGTGTGTGTGTGTATGTATGTATGCCTAGTATTTACATTTTTAGCGGATTTCTTCATCGTTTATTGATTGATTAATGTATATCCAGGATGTCTAGGATGTGCGTTGTGGTGCAGTCGATATCAACTCAGAACGACAAACCGGGGATCAGAGTTCAAATTCCAGTTGAATTCCTTGCATTCACTTACGCCCAAATACCCTTGGGAAAGGGTATAAATACGTCTATTCCCTCCGGTTATAGGTTAAACAATATCACATCGGGTTCTATAGCCTTGGCTGAAAACCAGTCTACCGCAGAAATAATGACAACCTACTGCGGGATAATCCTCTACCGAGTCAGTCATGTCTCTTTCGAGACATGATCGCCCAAGCGTGTATCACTTATGACACTTAACTGACTGACTGAATATATATCCCTGAAAAGAAAATTACTTTATCGCACAGTGTATGGCCCTAAATCATGGTCAGTTTATCGCCCACGCTCATATATTTGATATCTTCCCAAAATACACCCTTTGCTTTATATGTAGTTATACACTTTTGGTGAGGAAATCCAATGCTAGGCTGTAGGGGCAAATATCATTGAGATTAAAAATTTCTGGTGCAATCCCAACTCAGATGGGCTGGTCAGGTCCTACGGATGACAGAGTATCGCACACCCAAGGAATTGTTATACAGTCAGCTTCAGGATAGAACCATAATTAGGGTAGAAAATATATAAAGAAAAAACTGGAACACAATATTGTCTGTTAGCATCTACTCTAATAGCTTCTTTTCTCACACTTCCAGCCTGTGGAACTTCTTTCTGTATTGCTTCCCTGATAGCTACACTTTCCAATAGCTTAAATGCAACATCAACTGCCATGTCTTATTGCCTTGACTCCCATCCGCTTCCCGACATCCCATACCTTGTTCCTCTCCCCGTATACACTACTATCACGCAGCTCTCTTCACGCCATTTTTCCTGTCCTTATTTATGTAATCGACCTGTTCCCTCTTCCTTTCACTCTCCTATTATGTAAGAAATGTTTTGGAAATACGCGAAACTAGATAGTCTAACATTGGAGACATCAGAAGCGACAACCACAGAATAATATACGCAGGAGGCAAAACTAAAGAAAAGGGAATTATTTTAATACTGGACGAAGAAATGCAATCTGGGATACTGCCAGATTTTCTTGAGAGTCCAATCTGAGAGGGAGACCCTTCAACATTATATTATTATAGTAGTCTATGCATCAAAAACCAAAAGAATGAGGAAGAAATAGATTCTTTCTACTTCATACTAGAAAAATGCCAAGGCTCAGTGTAAAATCTAAGAAATAAAAATCATAATTTGAGACTTCAAGGTGGTTACAGAGAGAGAAGAGGGCATTACTGGTAAGTATGGATTAGGAATTCGCAACGAACGAAAAATGGGTACAATGGTGAACAGTAAATGACCAGATAATAACTAACACGTGGTTTCATGTACACCCACGACATCTATGGACATGGAGAAGCTAAGGAGGCGAGACGAAAAATTAAATCGATTACCATAACCATAAACAGCAAATTCAGAAATGCAGTGGATCAATACAAAACCTATCCAAGTGCTGATTGTGGGATCAACCACCTCCCAGTCATCTGAAAACTAATAGTAAAACACCGGATACGGAAGGAGCCTAGTACAACACCCAGACTGCAATGCACCTTACTCATGAATGACCTCGACCTGCAGAAAAAGTAACAGTGAGAGCGTGCAAAACCCATACGAAGAACAAATTGGCAATTAAACTCGAAATGGGATACACTGAAGGAAGTGCTAGTGACATCAGCGAACGACATTGTCCCAAATAAATCAGACGCAGAAGAAAAACGAGTGGATGAATGAAGAGATTCTTGACGATGCTAAGGAGACAGAAAACGATTCCAAGACGTGGAATGACTACAAGAAACTACAAAAGGGAATAGAAAAACAAGTGCAGACAGGCTAAGGATGAATGGCTCAACAAATGTACCGAAGTAGAGAGATTGAGCAAGACTAATCAAAGAGAAATACGTAAAGAAATAATGGATGTGACGGGGCAAAGAACATACTCCTCAAAATAATGTATAAAATCCAAGGATGAATCGATTATATTGGAGAAAGAAGAAATACTCCAGCGATGGGAAGAATATATTTCCGATCTTTTCCGAGACAAGAAAGAGCAACGAACAATACAGAGAAAGACGGACCGGTAATATTAAAGTCTGAAACAGAAGCTGCAATGACCAAATTGAGTAGAAACAAAGCAGCTAAACCGGAAAACATTTTGATAGAGATGCTGACAGCGCTGGACGAATTCGGCGTATAGAAAAATTACAGAAATAATAAATGAAATTTAAACAGTGGTGTAATACCAGACAACCTAAGCAGATCAGTTTGCATAGCATTGCCTAAGAAGCAAGATTCAAACGAATACGAGCAGTTTGATGAGCTACATAACAAAACCTGTCATCGTAATCTTGATGAATAGCGCGCGGAGCAGAATTAGGCCAGAGATAGGACAAAAACAGTGCGGGTTGGTCAAAGACACTGGAACAAGGAACGCGATATTTATGATTAGGATGCTATCTGAACGGGCAATACAAATGAAAAAGTACGTGTACGCATAATTTATCGATTATGCGAAGGCTTTCGACAAAATATGACACAAAGAATTGATAGAAGTGCCCAGCAATCTAGACATATTTGGGAAAGACATTAGATTAATCAAGAACCTCTACTGACACAAAACCGCCTGCATAGAGACAGCAAACGAATTCAGCAGATATACAAAGATAGAAAAAGGAGTATGACAAGGATGTGTCTTTTCATCGGATCAATTAAACTTCTACAGCGAGACTATTTCGTGGACTCTTGAAGTTATGCCAAGATTCGTCACCGGAGGCCACAATCTGAACAACATATGGTATGCAGATGATACAGTTCTGATAGCAAACACGTAAAGGAAACTACAATACGTCCTACAGATTGTATTTGAAGAGAGTGACAAGAATAAAATGCAAGAAAATTAAATGAATCGTTATCTGCAAAAAGAACAGACCGCAATGCCAAAATCAGGTGGGGTATACTAAAATCAACCAGGTACAAAAATTTAAATACCTGGGAAGTCTTCTAACAAAAGTCGGAAAGTGTGACATAGAGATCCGACGACGAACTGGCTTGTTGAAGGACGCATTCTAGAAGCTAGTCAGAGTATTAAGAAACAGGAAAATTTCGCTAGAAACAAAGAAGAGAGTACAGGAGTACTATGTGATATCAGATCGTCAATACGGCAGTGAATGCTGCAAAATCTCATCAAAGATCAAGGAACAATTTGAAACAACTGAAATGTGGTTCTACAGAAGGATGCTGCAGATATCACGGATCAAGCATGCGAGCAATAATGAGATTTTGGAAAGGATAGAAACGAAAAGAAAATTAATACTGAACATCAAGAAAAGACGGCTAAAGTTTCTGAGACATGTAAGGGGGCTTGGAGAACCTGATACTCACAGGCTAGGTAGCGGAAAAGAGAGACAGAGGAAAGCAGCGTGTAACATAGTGACGGGTCTGAGCAGGTGGATGGCATAGCGGGGCTTGCGTGGTGTAACAGAAGCAAGCGTGCTAAGAGTCACTAGAGATAGGGAGACGTGGAAGGATGATCGTTTCTGTCCTGAGAGGACAAGGCACATAGAAGAAGATATATATAAGCAAAGAAACGAATAAAATCTATGAAGAAAACAAGTCGGAACAAAGTTAGAAATAAGAAAAAAAAAAAAAAGGAAACCCAGTAATAAATCTACATTAACATTGAAAGTTAAAGAATAATTTTTGCCAACATTATAACATGAATATGCACTGCTTCCTCTATTATTTTGGCAACAAATAATACAAATATTCCATGCTTCGAGAAATCAGAATTCAGAAAGTGTTTGGGCGTTATCGGATAGAAAACTGTTCTGAAAGATTATGTAATATGAGTTCTCCTATATGGCAGTGCATGCTGGACAATCTCGTCACTTATGAAGATGAAACCATAGTTAGAAAAAATGTATTTTACAGAATGGGGCAAAGAATACCATGGACTGAACATGTGATCGACGAGGAAGATTTAAAAAAAAAACGGAAAAAAAAAACACTTGATCTTTGACTTACAAAGAAAAATTTGAAATTTCTAGGATGCATAGTAAGAAAAAAGAGCTTGGAAAATTTGATACGCGCTGGGCATGTTGAAAGTAAGTGAGAATCAGCGATTACTCTTTCTAATGAGTTTGTGTAAATGGATGACAGAGAGGGATTGAGAGGGATAATAAAAAGACGAATATTTTAGCAGGAAGATGTGGAGAGAAATGATCATCTATGCCCTAAAGAGACGTTGTGCATAGAAGAATATTGAAATATGTGAACAATGAGGAAAAAAAATAAGAAACACTTCTATTTAACATAAGAAAGAAAAAAGTGAAATTATTAAAGTATATAATGAAGAAAGACCGTTCGGAGACTTTAACACACACCAAATATGCTGAAGGCAATAAAAAAAGCAAAAGATGGAATAAACTATTTAATGAGTTCCTATGAATGGTGAGGAGCAGTGCGGAGAAAAAGAAGTGAGTTGACCAGTCAATAAAATGTGATGAGACGTGATCGCCATTGAGATATTGGTTTTACTTAGATAAATGAAAAAGATGTATTTTTTTAACAAACTTGATTTTAGGTTCGTAGTTGTACTATATTTCTACGTCGTCGATAGTCACAGATTTTCCAAGGGTTGAATCTCAATTGCGCGTCCGGGTAAGAAACAAGGTATCTCACCCTGCTGCAAAAAGTATGCAAATGTCTTTGATTAAAACCACGATATGACACAATCCTCCAAACTCTGTTCTTCTCACCTGCAATTACATGTATATATACTTGCAGAATAGTCTGGCGTTGCTCGGCTGTAATAAAAGCTTTAAAACTAATCCATGGTCCTGGAGCTCAGACTCTTTGGACGTTGCCACGAAAGACTAAAAAGCAATAGTTGTTTCCAGTGAAACCGTAGACTGAAAGAAAAATGAATGGATGTAAGTCAAATTTTGATTTCCTGGTATCGATATCAAATAAGTTTTTAGTCTTAAACTGAATTTTGAAGGCTAAATAAGTCCTCTGAGTAAATGGTATCATTTCTGAGACTAAGAACTACAATTATACCTACTTAGAGCCAAACCGGAAGGAAAAACTAAAACAAAAGGGCTGAAAAAATACCGACATACAGGCAGATAAACAGACAGACACACAAGCATCTTGCTTTATATATATATATATATATATATATATATATATAATCGATTTTCTGCACTATTGTAAGAACTGCAGCATTGAAACTTCTGAATATCTTTTCTTATGTCTTTGTCTATGAGTGATTGAAATCGGATCACTTCTTCTATAAACCGATTTTTTCGATTATCGATTTTCGATATTTATCGGGGGGGTACCTCGACACAAAACCTAGCTAAGAACACTTGCAGACGCTTACAGCGGTGTAAACTTTCAAGAAAAGCGGGTCAGCCGTTTCAGGGTCTATAGGTAACGGACACACACACAGACACAGACACACGCATACACACACGCACAGACAAAGCTGCTTTTATAAATAAGATTAGATATATATTAATGTTTACTTGGGCAGCAACAGTTTTTTTTCAAACATCTTGAATACATTCGATAAGGAGGGTTTAATTAAATTTTTATTAAGTTTTTCCCAATATCCTAACAGTTTCTTTTTGTTGGAGATAAGGAATAAATAAAATGTCTTTGAGTTTTACCGTCTCAAGTTCTTTCGGCCAATTCTATAGCCATTATCAAGGGTATTTATGTCTCTGTTGTTGTAATTTCCTCATGTTTTGATCGGTACGTAGTAATTTTGAAAAAGAGCGTTCATTTCAAGCTCGAACTGGCCGCTCTCAAATTGAAACCGCAGGAACTTCTTTCTATTAAAAAAAAGCAAAAAAACTTTCATATGGTCGGAGAGAATAATAAATTTTAGGTACATTTCCTAACTGTACAAGATTTTTCCGTCGTCAAGGTAGCCACAGTATTTCCCAGAGTCGAAGTTCAATTTTGAGTCCAGATAAGAAATCAAGATTTCTCATTTTCCTGTACACAGTCTGCAAGATGTCTTTGATTAGAACCTCGATATTATAGTCTTTCTAAATCTATTCATCACAGCTACAATTATGTTCTATTACCCGTTGTAGATATCAGTAATCAAAGTTGTCCTAACGAAAATTGTTGTATACATTCTCAGAAAACATTATGTAGAAATCAATATTGCCTGTACTGTAACTGTAGCAATGGTCAATTTTCTCCATCGTCAGTGGTTGTTTTCCGTGGTTCTGCTCACAAAATATTCTTTTCCTATTATCAGGAAAGAAGTGAATATGTAATTCTCTCACTGTCTCTTTCTCTCTCTCTCTCTCTCTCTCTGTCTCTAAATATATATATATATATATATATATATGTGTGTGTGTGTGTGTGTGTGTGTGTGTGATGGATAAGTTGTTGCCATTTTATATTTTGAATTTTTGGCATGCGTGTTGTTCACTTTTATTATGTCGACTGCACAGTATAGTAGGGTTAGTTGGGCACCGACTGTGAGAAAGAGAGCACCGAGACACAATTCACTCCACCAGAAATTTGGAAAAGGTATGTTGTACTGCTTGGCATTCACTCAACAAGCTCTAATATGAACATTTCGAAGTGCTTGGGTGTCAATCTGTGGACCGTGTTGAGGAATCCAAACGAGTTGGATAAGTCTAATGTTGATTACGAAGATACGCCAGTTCGGAAAACTGGCTCTGACCGTTCAGATAAGAAAAGAACTGTTGCATTTAATGGTAAGAGCATCAGACTCTATTCAGGCGCCTATATCAATTGGTCTGAAGTGGTAGTGCAAACTTGGGTCAAGAGGGTGGCTACTGGAAGACCCTTTGTCCAGTAACAGAGCTTTGCACCATGCTATACAAGTAGCAGCTTACAGTCATGGCTGTCATGCAACTTCTGCAATTACATTACCACTTATATCTAGCCAGCTAAATCTCCAGACATCAACCACCGTCATTATTATGTGTGGGACACAGTTAAACGAGAGACCAACAAAATTGCTTGCACCAAAGATGAACTGAAGGTAGGAATAATGGCCGCTTTCACTAACTTAAACAAGGAGACCGTTCAGAAGAGATGCAGGAGATTCCAAAATCTTCCGAAGTTAATGAGTAAATTTACTCTTTAATATTTAAAGATATTCTTGTGTATTTTGGAGTAATTTTGAAAATATATTTGTTAAAAGTTTTATTTTCATTGTTCCATCATTTAGGGTGTAATTATATCTTGAAAACTATATATATATATTTATATACATACTGACAAAATGCCACTAAACATTTAGAAAGCTGTTTAATTCCAGGGTTTTAATATGTAGGTAACTAGAGGATATGAGGAAAGCGGAATTCGGTCCGTCCGTATGACATTTGTTTAGTGTTTATCATGATGGTTATTTTTATAAACTTGATTTTTTTACAACACGTGAATACATGTTGAAATTCTCACGCAATTTAGTATAAACCAATCGAGGAAATTTAAGCTGATTTGTTTGGAAAACTACTTTGACGAAAACTATACTTTCTAGTTTAATAATTTCTTATCTTTAAATGTATGTTTTAGGATTTAATGGTAAACTACACAATATTTAAAAATATTTTCTTTGTTTTTCCATTTTAACAACGAAAATAATAATAGGTTTTCTTACTCTTAAGCATGCAACATACAAATAACCTAGGGTAAATAGTACTTTCTGGAGCCAAAAATAAGGTAACTTCTCAATTTAAAATACTTATAATTTTATTCTGAACAATAATTTTTACAAGAAATGGATATGAGAGAAAAACGTTTAGCAATAGGTTTTATTTAAAATTTCATATGGGCATCAGATTTTGAGCAATCTTCTCTTGCCGCCCAGGAAACGCGTCAACTGATTTCCCTAAGAGCACTTGCAGTAGGCATAACATTTTGCCCATCAAATTAATACAAAGTCATGATTTGATATTGTAGACCTTTAAATACCAACCGCAAAAGAAAAAAAGCACTGGATGTTAAGTCAGGACTCCTGGCTGGCCACTCATGCAAAAATAAGGAGTTACTTTTCAATCAATGTATATGATGATTTTCTAAGAGCCAAAAGTATGGCATAACCAGTGAAGATCGAACTTACTACTTAGTTGTAATAGGTGTCTATCGAGACAAACTTGCTAACCATTACACCACGTCGAGAAATCGCTCAGTATATATATATTGCTTTAAAAATCACAAACGGAAACATCTCTTAAGGGATCCCTTTCGCCAACAACACATCAGAAGGGAACCGTTGGTAGTGATCAAAGAAAAACGAAAAAATATTCACGTAAGCGAAAATCCTCCACCTTTTAACCATCACACCTCCACGTTTTCACCTATATATTTTTGTACATATTTTGTACATTTTTTATTCAGTTGTATATATTTAGTCATTTTCTCTCGATTTCATCCCCCTCGCTAATTGCTTATACGCCTCTGTTCCCTCTTTTTTTGCTTACATGAATATTTTTTTGTTTTTCTTTGATCACTACCAACGGTTCTCTCCTGATGTGTTGTTTGTGAAAGGGATCCCTTAAGAGATGTTTCCGTTTGTGATTTGTAAAGCAATTTACAAGTTTTATACCGTCAAACATATATATATATATATATATATATATATATATATATATATATAAAATTATGTACATATTCTGAAACATAATATATATATATATATATATATATATGCGTGTGTGTGTGTGTGTGTGTACGTGTGTAGTGAGTTTAATAATGTTTAACACTATGATTGTTGTTGTTCTTTTAGTATTTTTTACTGATAAAAATGATTTTGATAAGCAGGATTTTTATCAGAAAGTGCTCGATGCTTGAAGATAGCTCGTTGATAGGTTTAATGCAAAGAATTATAAAATGCAAAGAAACAAGATAATGGGAAAATGTAGACATGCGAGCAAATATCTACTTTGCTGCACAAAAGAAGATAAATAACAACAAAATCAAATAAAAACAAAAGATACATATATAGATATAACTATACAAACACTCACAACAAAAAGCAGAAAATAAAGTAGCCACCATTAAACGAAACAAAAACACACATAAAGCCTACAAATACAAACACACATAAGAACACAAGCACCCAACTATGACACAAAAAAGAAACCTTTAAGCGGTCAAGCATACCAACACCGTAAAAAAGAGCTTCAATCAATAAAAAGGCTTCAATACAACAAAACGAGATCAACCTATATGACAAAACAGACTAACTAAAACAGTAAACGGACACCTATTCATTAAAAAGGTATTAAGCGGACACCCTATCACGCGTATATTCAAAAGCAATAAAAAAGCATTAATATATATTAAACACCTGCACAATAAAAATACATATTAAAAAAGCAAAAGGAAACCAACCAACCTGAAATAAGATCAGTTTCACCAGGTATCAAATCACAGCAAGCTCTATATCAGCAAGAAAAAACGGAACACAACAGCAATAGACCCCAACCTAGAAGATATCATGAATGTGTCCCCACAAAAGTCGACAGGAATCTGCTCAGTTAAGGTTACAAATTCTTTGCATTAAAATCTCTCTCTCTCTCTCTCTCTCTCACACACACACACACATATGTATATGTGTGTATGTGTGTGTTTTTAACGTTTTAGCTATCTATGTATCTACAGTAAACTAAATAACCTCTTTTTTAAAGGCACAACACTATTTGCTGCCTTTCGGAACCTGCATCTTCTAAATATTCACACTCGGGCTGCATGTATTTTCAGTGACAGTGCACCAGACTAGAAAGGATGACGCAAGATAATCTTTCTAATCTCCTTCATCTCTCTTAATCTAATCTCGTTTTAAATGAAACTGACCGCATATCGAGTTATCGAGATTATTACAATGACAGAGAGTTAAACTGCTTCAAAAAAGAACAGAAATAATGAGAGAGAAGATATTTCTGTTTGTATGCGCACCAGAAGCCAAGAAAGTGAGTTAGTGAATAACTGAGTGATTGATTGAATGAATGAATGAATGATTGAGTGAGTGAGTTGAGAAGGAAAAAATAGAGATAAGTGTGAAAAAGAAAATAGATAGCAAAGAGATGAAGTAAGGGTCTTCCATAAGAGAAGTATATTTTGTAAAGTAAACGAACAACTGATCCAAAAAAAAAAGAAGGTAACAAAACAAAACGAAAGAAAAAAAATCGTAAAACATTCTATTGACAAAAGTCGAACTGCAAAAGAAACCCACTTGACGCTTTCTATTCAATTTAATCCAATATGGCGAACGTAAATGGATCTTGGCCTATTTCTCCCTCCCTCCTTTTCTCTCTTCCTTTCCCAATGTATGTCATATTTATTTAGTGGATGATGGAAGTGTTTTTCCTTCACTGACATATTGACGTGATTATTTAAGAAGACGAGATATGCCTGCTTCTACAGACGATCATATGCAGAGAAAAGTAATTTGAACAAACGATTCCATTAGTCTTTCTCCTCGCGACTACTTCAAATCTTTTGTTAAATATTCAATTTTCTTTATTTTCTTTTGCTCTTTTTTTCTTTGAATATTTATTCTGTTTAATATTCTGTTTAATATTTTTCTGTGTTGCTTTTTGATGGGTTTATTCTTATTTAATTTTTTCTGTTTCTTTTTTTTTTTCATTTACGTTTTCTTAATTTTTTTTCTTTTATTTATATTTCTGGCTTTTTTTTTCTCATTGGACTCTTCTTTTAAGTTGGTTTCTTTTCATGCATTCATCTGTCCGACCTTTCTTTGAATTCCTTCTTCGCTTTTATTCTTTTAACTTGTCAACAACAATTCTTGAATTCTTTCTGTCCTACCCTGTGCTTTCTGTTCGCTGTTATTTGCTATCTTTCATTCTTGCCCTTATTTCTTTCATTTTTCTATTCATTTATCATCAGTCTTATTTCTTTTCTTTTTCTTTTTCATTTTTTATTTAATTTTCCTTAAATCGTTCTTTTAATGACGCGTTCATTTTAATGCTGATATCTTTCAATTCTTTTATTTGTCTTTTTGATTAGTAAAGAACAGACATTAACATTAAATTTCACTACGCGATGTCTTAGAGAACAATGGCATAATGTATAAAAGCATTAGTTAAGTGGATCTATTTATCTTGTCAACTCTAAACCAAGGTTGATCGCAATATTTTGGTTTTCTTCAAAAAGCCAATGAGACAGTGTTAAGAAAAAGTAAACAAAAAGAATTATTCTCTAAACAGAATGGAGACTTGATACCGTCGTACGTGGCGCACGTTTGGTTTCGTTTGGTTGATTTTGTTTAGCGGCATATCAAACTCTACATGCCAAAATACAAATATTTTGAACGCAATTTTATACCTTTAACTAAAAATATTTTATACATAATTTTATACTTTGTGGTTAAACGTTTGCCTTATAGATGTATATTTTGTAAATGATAAAATGTATGGATGGTAATTCTTTTATAAAAATTTACTTTTGTAATTTTTACATTGTATCTATCATAATTTTGCGATAAAATGTGTTGTTGGTTATTGTGCTATAAAAGTGTGAACATTTTGCCTTAAAATGTATTGATTGATAAGTTTGCTATGAAAATGTATTGTTTGCTTCATTTGTTTCAAAAATGTATCGTTTGGTCATTTTACTACAAAACGTATTGTTTAGTCATTTTTGTATAGGAACTTATTGTTTGGTCGTTGTTCAATACAAAGTGTGTCTCTTCGCCATTTTGCTTTAAAAATATATAATTTTGTGATTGTTTATAAAATTGTATTTAATCATTTTTCTATAAAAACGTATTGTTTAGTCATTTTACTATAAAAATGTATTATTTAGTCTTTGTTCTATAAAAATATGTTGTTTCGCCATTTTTCCATGAAAATGCATTGTTTGGTCATTTTGCTATGAAAATGTATTTTTTAGTTATATCTTTATAAAAGATATATTCTTTGGTCAGTTTGTTATAAAATATATTGTTTGGTCATTTTGCTAAAAATCGTATTGTTTGGTCATTTTTCTATAAAAATGTTTTTCTATAAAAATGTGTGTTGCTTCGCCGTTTTGCTTTGAAAATGTATTGTTTGAACATTTTGCCATGAAAATCTGATTGGTTATTTTTTATAAAACTTTATTGTTTGATCAATTTGCTATAAAATGTATTTTTGGTCATTTTGGTATAAAAATGTTTTTAGTATTTTATTTCGTATTGCTGGTGATTTTAACATAAAAATATTTTTGTACCTTTCTCGTATCTTGATTTTTTTGTGGAGTGAGGTCACTACATGCCAATAGCTGAAAATCGAGAAGATGCCTGCACACCATGTCAGTACAGACCTGTGAAGTGCAGCAATTAAGAGGTGATTCTACGCTCTTAAAAATATCCAAACTCCCGATAAGGGGCCTTGCTGCTGGATGAAGTTTATCGTGACATCGAGAATGCATATTAGGCACGTAACTGATAAAAAGGTTATCGTTGCGTCCCTGATATCCCTGTTCAGACATCACTATAACCGATATTTCAGAGGAATGATGAGTTCAGTAAAAACAGGAAGAAGTGTAAAGGATGTGTCTTCTTACCAGATTTATGCATCCTATAACAGGCTGCGATTCTGAGAGAAAGTCATGTCCTACCAGGATTCATTACTGACGGTCACAAACTTAACAACATTTATCTAATCTAAACCTATTCATAAATGGAACTTTGTGTGTGTATGTGTCTGTGTGTGTTCGTTACCGAAACGGCTGAACCGATTATCTTGAAAATGTACACAGTTGTACTATAAGCGTCTGCGAGAGTTCTTAGCTAGGTTTTGTGTCGAGGTACCCCCGATAAATATCGAAAATCAATAATCGAAAAAATCGGGTTATAGAAGGAGTGGTCCAATTTTAATCAAATTTGATGCACTCATAGACAAAGACATAAGAAACGATATTCAGAAATCTCAAGATTACACTTCTTACAATAGTGCATAAAATCGATAATATATATCTAAAAGGCAAGATGTTTGTGTGTGTGTCTGTTTAACTGTCTGTATGTCTTTTATACAAATCCACAATTCTTATCCGATTCTCACCAAACTTCACACAAATATTCTTTAAGCTGAGTCTAAGCTCCAGGACTATGGATTAGTTTTAAAGCTTTCATTACATCCGAGCAACGCCGGGCTATACTGCTCGTAAGATATAAAGATGATACAGTGTTGATAGCAGAAAGACAAAGGAAACTACAGTAAGTAGCGAAGGAGAGGGAAAAAAGATAGAACATCAATTGCAAGAAAATAAAATGGTTGTTAGCAAAAAGAACACCTCAACATGAAAATTGCTAATTGAAGAAATTAGCAAGTGCAAAACTTTGCATATCTAGAAATGTTTTAACAAAGGAGTGAAATTGCAACACTGAAATACGAAGGCACATTAGCTTAGCAAAAGATGCCTTCCAAAAGCTAACTAAACAGTAAACGTCTCGTTGAAATGTGAAGAATGTGCGTTAGGGTCCAGCAGATATCGGCTCGAAACGACAACTCAGGGAGCCGAGTTCGAATTCTAGGCGAATTTCTTGGATTCACTTACGTGCAAATACCCTTGGGAAAGGTATTAATCCGTCTCTGCAGTTATGGGTTAAATAAAAGGACAGATTGGATTCTATAGCCTTGGCTGGCAAACAGTTTACCGCAGAAATCAATGACAACCGACTGCGTGAAAATCTTCTGCCCAGTCAGTAATGACTCTTTCGAGACATGATCGCCCAAGCGTGTACTACGTATGGCACTTTAACTGACTGCCTCGTTAGAAACAAGGTAAAGAGTACTGAAACGTTATGTAATGTCAGTTTTTTTACATGGCAGCGAATCCTGGACACAAATAAAGAATAAACTTGAAGAAATAAAAATGTGGTCCTACAAAATGATGTTGAAAATTGATTGAACATGAGAGCAACGATGAAGTTTTAGAGAAAGTGGGAACAAATATGATTCCGCCATTCATTTGCTCAAGCTCGCTAGGTAGACGTTGGTTTGTTTTTATCTGTCCCTCCTGACTTCAGTCTGGCCCTTGAGTATCAAATATTCCAAGCCTTTTTTGTGCCCTCGATATTTCATCTGTCTTTTCTTGATGTTGAATAGAACAAGTAATATATATATATATATATATATATATGAATAGAATAAGTTAAAAACAAGTAGGAAAAAGTGTCTTTAATCTAACATGTTTTACTGTAAAAAGCTTCTTCAGAGAATTATTAAAGACGAAAATCTCTGAAGAAGCTTATTAAAATTAAACACACTTTTTAAAAATTAAAACTAAAGACACTTTTTTACTACTTGTTCTTTACTTGTTCTATTCAACATCAAGGAAAGACAGTTGAAATATTGAGGGCACAAAAAAGGCTTGGAATATTTGATACTCAAGGGCCAGACTGAAG
>JBBBDQ010000798.1:20000-90000 GCA_037127315.1 Ascarosepion bandense
TATGTTAATAGTTTTCTCTAGTATTTTTTACCAGAGCTTATATTGAAAATTGACACCAATGATTTTCTCTGGCACTCCGTATTGCAGGTTCCCACATAGGATTCATCTCTATGCTTGTTCCCATATTGTATTAATCTCTATATATGCCAGCGATTGTAATAAATGGTTCGGTTCGAAATTCCTAGCACCTGAAGAGGGTCGGAGCGCACAGCAGCAGAAACGTCGTACAAATGGTAACAAAAATGATGTCAATAGTCCAAATAACATAAATAGCGTAAATACTACCTCATTTCAGAAATATAAATAAGTACTGCATTCATAGTTATTTAGAAAGTTATTGATTGTGAATGGAAAAAGTTAAGTAATATGTTTGTGCATGTGACTGGATTACTCAGTCAAAAATGAAAATTAGATTGAGCTATAAAGGTGAACATTTAGGTCGCAGTGAAGTTGATTGTTACATATGTACAAATCAACCATTCGTCCGTGCATGGAATACTGCTGCCATATATGGTCAGGCGCCCCTGCTGTTAATCTCAGTGTTCTTGACAGGCTCCAAAGGTGAATCAGTAATGTGATAGGTACCGACTTGGCGGCTCGACTCCATCCTTTTAACCACCGACAAGATGCGGCTTACCTTTGTCTGTTCCATAAATACTTTCATGGCTTCTGCTCCAACGAACTAAAGTCACTCGTGCCTCTGCAACAGGTGTTTACTCGTGCAACCAAATTGGCAACTGGGTCCCACCCAGTCACAGTTTGATAAAATAAATACAGATGACAATTCTACTCCTACAGCTTCTTTTCTCGCACTTCCCGCTTCCATTTTGCTTTCCTGCCGTCTACTACCTCCAGGAATTTAAATGCAATGTCAATACTCGTCTATTAACTACTTGACTCTAGTTCTTTCTCCACCACTCTGTATATCCTTTCCTTTCTCTCCACCTTTGTAACTGTCATCACCCCTGTACTCTCATCTTTCACTGGCTCCTTTCTAACTGGTTCGAATTTCTCTTCACTCTCTTCTACTTAATCTTTTTTACTCTTATGTACTCTTTGCTCGGGGTGATACGATTTAAAAAATGTCATTATAAAATGACACGTTTTATCTGTCTGGGGAAAGTAGATATTAGAAACACATAGTATACAGATGTACGCTGAGTAATTTTTAACAAGAGATTAGATTTTACGAGTTTTCAAAAGGTTATTTTAAACACTTCAGAATTTTTTTAATGGGGCTTATTGGTAAGGTTCAAATTTAATTCAGTAACTATACTATACTAAGCTATAGAGAAATTAAGAAAACCAAATAACTATTGTATGGGGCATTAATTGTTGATAAAATAATGGTTATGCGATTTTAGAGAATAAGATATTTATGAACATTATAATTAATTAAGTTTTAAAAATAAATATTTACGGTGCTTACATAATGTTTTTAATTCATTTCTATGGTTCAGTAGGACTTTATTTTTCGAAATTTTATGTCTAGATTTTTATTTCGGCACAGATGGCAAATATCATAGAATGATTTACTGATTCTTATTTCTTTTTAATTTTCCATTTTACCTATGTGGTTTTAATAGTTTATCAGTATAGAATGAAATAAATTGAAATTATATATATATATATATATATATATATATATATATATAGATATATATATATATATAGTGTAGCAATACCACTTTTATATTAATTTCATTAAATACAAATTGAAAACTTATATATAACTGTGTATTTGAATCACACTACCTCTTTTATATTATATTTTTTAAATAGAAACTGAAAACACACACACACACACACACACACACACACACACACACACACATATATATATATATATATATATATATATATATATATATATAAATCACTACTTATCACTATAATCGTTTCGAAAAACCCTCTGCGTATATACGTGGAAGGAAAAATGATTTTAATAAAAGAAAGAGCTAATCACATGAACATCAGCCAAAGCGATTTGGAACGAGCCAGTACGTAGCCCCAAAAAAACCCGAGAAGAGTAATCAATAAGAAAAAAAAAGCGTTCAATACATAAGTAGAGCAGAATAAGTAAATTAACCTAAATGTTTCACCTAAACGGATCTTCAGGGAACCTTGGTAGGTTTGTTGGCTCACGAGGTTAATTTATATATATATATATATATATATATATATATATAATTGGGAATTTTGGAAGTAATACCTCTTTTATATTAATTTCATTAAACACAAGGTACTACGGTTGTTCATTTAATATTTTTGGTTTTAAAACTTTCTACTTTTCTAGGCATGACGTATGTAGAAATTGTTCAAATGTTTTGTTTGTCCGAGCAGTTTTGGCTATATTTTTAGCCATTTTCAAGAATGATTTTATTTTTTTATTATAAATGGATGTATGAATGCTTCTGAAAATAAAACAATCCTTCAACTCTAAATATATACATAAACACTCCATGTTCGAATCTTCGAAATTCCGAGAGGATATGGAAATCACTAAATATACTCCTTAATAAGAGCAGAAAATCTAATCAAATATGAGTATTCATTAAAAAAACATTCAAGTAATAAACATGACATATTCGTAGAAGAGAAGTACATTCATATATATACATATATATGTAAAATTAAAATAAATTTTCAATATTCAAAAATGTTGAATGAACATTTCAACATGAAATCCGTAAGAGAGATTTCATATCTCCGCAGCAACCGTGTATATTTCAAAATATTTTTTTTAAATTCTTATCTACTTTTTCCCCTAAATATGCTTCTTCTAAAAAGTCTCTTTTTTCTAATACTTTAACCCATGTATAAGGTTAGTTTTGTTTGACACGTATCGAGCGTTTCTAATATGAACTTTTTTCTTTTCTTTCCTTTATTTCCTTTCTTTTCTCCTTCTCTTTCCTTGTCTTTATTTTTCTTACCTCCCACTTTCCATTCTGTTTTGTTTAACCCCATTCTCAATTTAACACCACTTCTTACCCCCCTTCTTTTGTAAAGCTAGAAGAAGCCACATTTTCCATTTCTTCACTTACAACTCTATCTAAAAGTAAAAATCTAAAATTAGACATGATGTTTCCGAAAATCTTTTGTGACGTAAATTTCTCAAATCTTAACTGTCATTTTTTATTTTATTTTTATTTCTTTTTTTAAAAATTTAAAAAAAAATTATTCTCTCTTTTTATTTTTATTTTATTTCCATTTTGAAATATGCACGGTTGCTGAGGAGATGTGGAAATCTCTCTTAGGGATTTCATGTTGAAATGTTCATTCAACATATTTGAATATTGAAAACTTATTTTAATTTTATATCAGCTCTGTAATTTTAATTACATTTAACTCTCCTCCTGTATCATTTTTTAATATTAAAATTTTAATATAAATTAGGATCAGGTTTTTGGGATTTACTTTTCCGTTTGGATTAAAGTATTTTAATAATATATATATATATATATATATATATATATATATATATATATATAACAAAGCAGACTCAGGCTGAGCTACAATTAAGTCATTTGATTTATTTTCCGTTTGGATTAAAGTTTTAATTATATATATATATATATATATATATATATATATATAACAAAGCAGACCCAGGCTGAGCTACAATTAAGTCATTTGATTTACTTTTCCGTTTGGATTAAAGTATAATATATATATATATATATATATATATATATATATATATACATATATATAACAAAGCAGACCCAGGCTGAGCTAGAATTAACTCATTTGAGAAGATACACAGAAGAAAATCCAATTCAATGACATAATGGCAGGAAAAAGGGATGCAAAGCAAAAATACCTGTTCCAGATTTGTCTAATAAAAACTCTCAGTTCTCGGTATGGCAGTTGTGCATTCAAAAATTTCAATTTGTCTCCGGAATATAATCTAAAAGCATGACTACTTGTATGTTGCAAGCTCAAGAATAATAAAACCTAATAATTTTATCTTCAACGTACAAAGAAAAAAAGAAATTAATGGAAAAATGAAAATTTCTTAAAAAATATAGTTTACCATGAATCCTATAAAATTAAATTAAAGAAATTATAAAACCGTGAGGTAAGGTTTTTGTCAAAATATTTTTCAAAACAAATCAGCCTATTCGAATTCCATCGATTCTTTAGCAAAATTGAACGAATCTTATAGTTTGTAAATCTGGAGACAAAATGTTCGCGATAACTTCAATAATTCTAAATACTCAGAGGTTTTCAACACGTCTAAACGTGCTGCGAGATATTCCAGTCTCTTGTGACTCACTTTTATATAAATATTTGTTGTTTTCCCTGATTCATTTTTCTGATATATATATATATATATATATACATATAAATGTATATCTATCTATCTATCTATCTATCTATCTATCTATCTATCTATCTATCTATCTATCTATCTCTATATATATATATAAATGTATATATATATACATATAAATTTATATATATATATATATATAAATGTATATGTAATCTTGCGTTGTCTGTTATCCTCGTTCAATTTCCGTTTTCAGTGAGGCATTTTTCTTTTTTTTTTTGTTATTTTTTATTGGTCGTATTTTATTTTATTTCACCTTTTCTTTTACTGATTTTTCAGTCTCTTGTGACTCACTTTTATATAAATATTTGTTGTTTTCCCTTAATCATTTTTCTGATATATATATATATATATATATATATATATATATATAAATAAATATCTATCTATCTATCTATCTATCTATCTATCTATCTATCTATAAATGTATATATATATATATATATCTATCTATCTATCTATCTATCTATCTATAAATGTATATATATATATATATATATATATAAATATCTATCTATCTATCTATCTATCTATCTATAAATGTATATATATATATATATATCTATCTATCTATCTATAAATGTATATATATATATATATATATATATATATATATATCTATCTATCTATCTATCTATCTATCTATAAATGTATATATATATATATATATATATATATATATAAATGTATATGTAATCTTGCGTTGTCTGTTATCCTCGTTCAGTTTCCGTTTTCAGTGAGGCATTTTTCAATTTTTATTGTTATTTTTTATTGGTCGCATTTTATTTTATTTCACCTTTTCTTTTACTGTTGCATTTTTATGAGTCATTTGCCTCAAGTGTTTCTAGAATAATTTTTTTAACAATTTTTTTCGCTATTTCTTTGGTCTTCTTTTTCGGGTGCATTTCTTTCTCGTAAAAAAATATTGTTTCTTCCTTCAAGTCTTTACTTTCTTTTTCTATCGCCTTAGAATGTATCCTTTGATCTGTGTCTTCTACGAATAAAAATTTTGTTTCGGATTTTAAGACTTTTTTTGGTATTTTGTTTTTTTAAAAAATATTATTCTTTTTACCATTCCAATCCTCTACCATATTAGTTTGTTAGATTTTTTTAGGTTATCGGTCTTTGGCAATTTTCATTCGTGAATTCTTTTTTTCTTTTTTTGTTTTTCTCTAGCTAATTCGTTTTTAATGCGTGATAAGATTTCTTTGTCAATATTTATCAGCCAAAAAGACAAAAAACGTCTTTATGATAAGATGTATTCCTTATTATACATTTTAGTAGGGATACAAAATTTAATAATTACAATAAAAAAAGCCATTTTCAAATGCTACGAGCCGAAAATAAAGAATAAAATTATATCTAACCAAAAAGCTAAATAAAAAAAAACAAAATGAAGTCGAGTATTATATAAAACCTGTTTTCATTATTCTTTCCCTCATTTAAGTGGTAAGTGAATAAAACGCGAAACACCAAAAAGAAAATGATATATCTCTATTAAATATATAAATCCACCCCTTCTAATTCCAGTCAGTCAGTTAAGTGCCATACGTGATACACGCTTGGGCGATCATGTTTCGAAAGAAACATGACTGACTGGGCAGAAGATTATCCCGCAGTAGGTTGCCATTGCTTTCTGCGGTAGACTGGTTGCCGACCAAGGCTATAGAATCCAATCTGTCCTGCTATTTAACCCATAACTGGAAGGAAGAGACGGATTAATACCTTTCCCAAGGGTATTTGCGCGTAAGTGAATACAATGGTTTTAACGGCTCCCCGATTTCTCGTTCCGAGCCGATATCCACTGGACCACAACGCACATCCTTAATTCCAGAGCCAGTGCAAATGTACAGTCTGTATAACCCTTAAATAAAAATTCTAATGAGCATTCTTCAATGTCAAGAATATATCTTGATTTTGTGAACATAATGACTTTTGTTTGTTTAACACATACTAAGTAATAACAATATCTGTTTTTGCATCTGTATACACACACACACACACACATATATATATATATATATACACAGACACACACACTCATATATATACACACACACACACACACATATATATATATATATATATATATATACATACATATTTGTGTGTGTCTGTGTGCTACCAAATATCATAATTACACTAAATAATGATACATTCATGTAAACCAAAATATCGTAGAACAATAAAGTGCTTAGCCGTTTTCATCCGTTTCTCACCAGAGCTTAACATATGATTGAAATCTATGCACTTGAAATAAGCATACGTAACACCACAAGCTGGAATTTATGTATTTCAAATATATACTCGTCAACGCTAATATTCAGGTGCAAGAGGTACGCGTTTTGCTTAGCGTGGGAGGGCTGGAAGGACTTAATAAAAATAGTCTGACTTTTGTTAAGAAAATATTCGTAAAATGATGTATCACTCTTATAAAATTGTAATATTACTATTATTATTCTTATTATTATTGAATGTCAGAAATGTTTCTCCCAAAGAAAAGTGGATCTTTGTCAAGAATGTTCGCTTGAAATTCTACCTTGTCAGGCATTGTCTGATCGTATCAGAACCACCGATGAACGGTGCTTCTGAGAAGAATCCTAAGAGCCAATGCTTTTTAGTTGGCTCTTGACCTTTCAATACATCCAACACAAGCACGAACACAAAATTTCTATCCATGACATTTCAGAAATGTATTACAGTGATGAATGGCGTTAGAAACACGATAAAAACAAACAAAACAACAGCATTGTTCTTCTCGAATAAGAATGACTGTCCAAGTTTTTAATCTAATTATGAATGCCTAGACCACCTATAAACCCATTGGGTTCCTAATATAAAATAATGAGGTAACAATATTATCAATGTTATAAGTTTTATTTTATATTTACGTTATTATAATAATTATTATTACTCCCATTATACAATTTTACTTCGATGAAATGAAATAATAAGGTTAAATTATTAAAAAATGAGAGACGCTGAATTATTATTAATTTGGCAAATTTCATAAGGCAAAAAAAATTTTGTGGGATCTTTGTATATGATAATGGATTCGACTGAGTGTACGTATACTACTGTCATAGTAAGATACGGGAGTTGCCATAGAGTTATCGTAGAGATTTATGAGAGTTATCGGAGAGTATCGGAACTGATACGTAAGTTACCGAAAGATACCGAAGTTACCCTAAGAAGTCAGAATAGCCCTGAGCTCCACTCAGCTAGAATAATATACACGATTATACTTCTTCCAACGATTTCACTTCAAGACTTGTATATATTTATTTCTTACTAATAGTATTCCTGGATTTACTAACCTGCGTTCAAGTTTGTATATTACGTTCAATATAACCTACTTTCCTACCTCAAAATCTGTTTTTGTTGTTCATTATTTTGTGCGGTTCCTCACCCAGAATCCCCAACAGAAACAAAGATGAACTTGTCCGAATCACCCTAACTTTTCTTCATTCTTTCATTAATGAAACTACAGTATAGGTAATTATTAAATATCTATAAATTCATTTGATGCACATGTTATTGTGCAGTATTAACAAAAGAACTGTTCTATTTTCATTTACAATTATTCACTTGGCAATAAATAATAAAAAGTAGTATAAAATGCATCATTTTTTAAAATACTGACGCGGCCTAATAACTATCGCCGGTAGTATATAATTATATATCGTCATCCGTAGACAGATCTGTTTCGCTGTATCACAGCTCATTCGTAAGGTTAGGCTCCGATTGCTTTTTAACCCAAGATTGAAACCCGACCGAAATGGCGTCAGTCGGCGACTCTACCCCTGAGCTATGGGCGTTCGGCGGAAATATGCGGACTTTTTAGCGCATATCATAATACGCGCCCAATAGCTAGCGTGCTCCAATTCATTTCACTGAATGAGCGATGCGTACACGCTAGAGTAGCTACTGTTTATCAAAGTCTACTATTTTTCCGGAGTACTCAATCAGGCCAAACACGATAAGGAAATACTCAACAAAACTAATAACAACAATACTAACCAGGTAAGAAAATACTAATAAATGCAACTGACGAAACAAAGACAACTGTCCACTTATCAATAAATGTCTAACGGGTAACATATTATATAAACTCATCGTAACAAACAGCATTAAAACAAACAAAAATTCTATACAGAAGACACAGAAACAACTTTTAAAGATAACTTCAACAATCCCAAAACACTGGGGTTGCCTAATAATTATGGCCGGTAGTGTACGTTGATTGCAAAACCATAAACTCCTGTCTCAATGGTAAATGTGATCAGCTTGTTAAGATCAACATGACGGCTGGTATCCAAAACGACTTTTAGTCTGTTGTTAACTGGAGCAATGAATTGCTTGTTAATTTTAGCGTCTCCAAAACTTAACTGCTTCTAAGAGAAACCTTTCTGTCTTCCATGCCTGATGATGAACTCAAGAAGAGTGACTCGGCTTCAGTCACTTTTCCACCGCCCTCAAATATCTTCCTTGAACCTTTTCTATAAATACTTTCATGGTAATCTTTCAGATAAGCCCTTCGATTTGGTACTTAGACTTCATGAATTTAAGCGCAGCATTAGACTGGCATTGTGCATTGTGGTGCAGTGGATATCGACTCGAAACGAGAAATCAGGGAGCCGAGTTCGAATTCCAGTTGAACTCGTTGCATTCACTTACGCGCAAATACCCTTGGGAAAGGAATTAATCCAACTTTTCTCTCCAGTTATGGGTTAAATAATAGGACTGTTTGTGTTCTATAGCCTTGGCTGGCAACCAATCTACTGAAGAAAGTAATGGCAACATACTGCGGGATAATCTTCTGCCCAGTCAGCCATGTCTCTTTCGAGGCATGATCGCCCAACCGTGTATCACGTATGGCACTTATTTATATATATATAAAAAAAACAAGGTAGTGCTCATGAATTTTTACGTTTGTTTTCTTATAATTTTCTTCTTTTCTGAACGGCCACAATTATTAGGCCGCCCAAGTTTTTTAAAGAAATGATGTATTTTATACTATTTTTAGTATTTATTGCCAAATGAAAATAGAATGGTTCTCTTGTTATTATTAATTTGCAAAGTTTTACAAGTCAAGGAAGCAAAGATAAACTCAGCCGAAAAACCCTAAATTTTCTTACTTTTTTTCATTGATGAAACTGCAATACAGGTAATTATTAAATATTTATAAATTCATTTGATGCACAAGTTATTTTGCAATATTAACAAAAGAAATCATTCTATTTTCATTTGCAGTTATTCACTTAGCTATAAATATAAAAAAATAATATGAAATACATCATTTTTTTCAAACACAGGGCTGGCTTAATAATTATGGATGGTAGAGAACATTGCGTAAAAATTGTAAAAATGTTCGTCTTTTTATGGTCAAGATCTTTTGAATAAAATTGTAACATATATTAAGTATTATTTTTTTATTTTAACTAATGTATGGAGTGTTTCTATATGTATCCAAAATTATAGAAATATTTTCTATTAACACCGTCTGCACATTGTGGACGTGTTTTTAGTTCATATTATTGATTGTTTTCTTTTTACTTATAATGCTTTCAGTATTTTTAGTTTTTTACACGTAGATGAAGCTGTTACATTTATATAATCAACGAGTATGTTTCAAAGAGAGTTTGGTAGGTCTCCAGTTGTATTTAAATAAGAGTTAACTTTGCTTTGGTTAGCTAATGTAACGTGAGACTTGGTGGACATGTTACATTTTTCTGATAATTGATCAAGAAGAAAATTATAGAAAAATATATAAAAACAAAAAAAAATTAAAAAGAAATTTTAACCCAAGTCACTCGTTTTCAATGAAATCTATATGAAAGTGATTGCTGCTCGAATGTATGTGTGTGTGTGTGTGTGTGTCTGTCTGTCTGTCTGAAGCATGAAATTAACCAGAAGATAACATTACTAAAATTAACTGAAATACTTTTTTTCTATAATTGTTTCACACTATGCAAAGCAGTACTGTCACTGGTGCTCGTGGGGTTAAATGAGAGGGAAGAGAAAAAAAGAAAAAAATATATAGAAAAGGTGTCGGAGAAAGGATAAGCAAAAGACGGGAATCAAGGATATAAATGATGACAATTGACGTTGCACTTAAACTCTTGGAGATTATAGCTATCATGGAAGCAAGTATACTGAAGGACGTTCCACAAGCAGGAAGTGCGAGAAAAGAAACTGATGGAGTAGGAGTCATGGTTACATTTGACTGTTTTGACTGTAAAATGGTGAAATTTAAGTGTCAGCCTCGGAGCTCAAGTAAGTCAGTGGAGTGAGGAGATAAGCCTGTCAGAGCTGAAGCCGTGAAAATATTTGTAGAAAAGACATACGTAAGCCGCATCCTGTTGGTGAGAAAGAAACTGAAGTTGAGCTGCCTAATCGGGATCGACTACATTGCAGATACTTTTTTGGATTTAATATTTAGTGAAATCCACAAACTATGGATTTAAAATATAAGAAGGATCTTATTCTGATTTCGCTTGTTTGTGTTTGTGTTGTCATTGCTAGAACTTACAACGAGAATCGAACGCGTTACCGTTGCTTCAAGGATACAACGGAAGAAATTTACCTCACATTATTCTCTCAGTGCTTTTATAACTCAATATATATTTCTTTCTTTCGTTCTTGTATATTTGATTTACGTAAGGCATGCAGAGAACGACATTACTAAATTCGGCAAATGTATTACAGAGATTGCATGAATACTGAGGAGACCTGCTGTTGCTCAATTTTGCTGTTATGAAACCACAGTAAGATATTTATGAATAATTGAAATCGTTCTGAAAGAATTATAAAATCAGCAATAATACTGAAAAATTTGCAGGTGTTTTAAGAATATGTATTGTTTGATAAACAGTCGAAAGATAGATAGATAGATAGATAGATAGATAGATAGATAGAGAGAGAGAGAGAGAGAGAGAGAGACATTAGAAAACTGGAAGTTTGTAATCAAGTTCATATGTATCTGTCAGCTAAAGCTGGACTTTTCGAAATCATGTGCAAAGTGCACCAATTTTTTAATATATATATTTTTTGTTATTTTTATCTTTACACATCTTAATGTTGCGCCGTGAGTAAGAAAGATTTATAAACCACTCCTCTAGTTAATACTGGCGAGACATTACACTTTGCACAGGAATTATAGAAGTGTAGGGAAAATAATTCTAGACACATTTGAAACACACTTATTTAAGGTCAAACACTTCTTCCTGCTTGTTCGAAGACTCCCTCTGTAATTACTGTTCGTAAGAATTTTGGAGAGCCCGCTGACCCCTTTAATTATCTCTCTATTAGCATCTTGCCTCTTTTTGGCAAGGTATTTGGGGCTATTATCAATGCTGAAATAATTAGCTATCTCACATCTCACAACCTTCTCTCTGGCAGACAATATGGCTTCCGTTTCTCAAGGTTCCCGCTTATGTGCTAACAATTTGTTTAATCATTTCACCCAAAGCAAGGCATTCCACTGCCACTATTGCACAGGGGGTTACATAAGAAAAAGTGATGAGAAAGAGTGGTTAGTTATAGGAAATGTCGGAAGGAGGGTGGTAGACGGATGAGGATACCGAGGATGGGGGTTGGGTAGATGGGTAGATTGTTTGAGGGAATGGATGCGAGTTAGTGTGATAGATGTCTATAGACCTTACATTTAAACTCCTGGAAATTGTAGCTGTCGGGGAAGCAAGTATGTGGAAGGGAATACCACAGGCGGGAATTGCGAGAAAAGAAGTTGTTGGAGTAGAATTTCAGGTTACATTTTCTTTGTTTTACTGTAAAAGGGTGGGAGCTAGTTGCTAATCTAATATCTCTTGCAAATTCATAACTAGGAGGTACCAGTGAACTAAGTTAATCGAAACAGAAGCCGTAAAAGTATTTATAGAAGAGGCACAGAGAAGCCACATCACGCTGGTGAGAGAATGACTGCAGCCGGGCTGCCAAGTCGGCATCGGTCACATTACAGATTCTCCGTTGGATTTTGTCAAGGCCCCGAGGAGAATAAATTATCACTGACTATATATATATCAGGCTCTTGATAAGAAAGGTGAAAAACGAGATGTGGCTCTTGATATCTCGAAAGCATTTGCAGGGTTTGGCATGTTGGTCTTCCATGCAATCTCCAAAGCTACAATATTTCTGGACGATTGTTTAAGTGTGAAAATAATGTTGATATTAAAGTGCAAGCTTCCAGACCTTTTTATAAATGCTGGCGTCTCTTAAGGCTTTATTCTAAGTCCTAGGCTTTTTCTGATCTCCATGAAGTAGGCATCTATGCAGATGACATCACCATTTACGCCCGACTCAATAAAAATCTTTCAAGGCTGACAAATTAAACATGGCTGCTGCATTACAAAAGGACCTCAAATCTATGAGCGAATAGGGTAGAAAATGGCTCGTAAATTTTAATGCATCCAAAAGATGCTCTCTTTTAACCACCATAGAGGAACATTCCTACCTACCATCAGAATGGATAACGCTTATCTTCTAGAGAACCACGCGCTGGCTTCAATCTCTCAAATGGCATCAAAAGAAATGAACCCATTAAATCCATAGCTGCCTCTGCAGCTAGGAAGGTTGGTTCACTGTGTCAAGCCAGGAAGTTTTTTGTCAGAATCTATTTTTTACATTTATAAATCTACCATTCCTCTGTAAATTGAACATAATCTGGTCAACTACTTCTGCTAATAATCTTGAGGTTCTTGACAAAATCCAAAAGTAGATGCCAGGCAAACGCGCGCTTCGGAGAGCCAACACCCTCAGCTGGCGGACGAGCGAGCGAGTGCTTGCTGACACACTGCGTATGGGCGTCCAACGAACATCTTCCTTTCCAGTGCTGCCGCCGGTGATTGGGTGGCAGCGACGCGCGTCGGATTTGCCTGCCTGCCAGACCGAAGCTGGCGCCAACAGCCTGCCTTCCTGGGCCGATTGCCGCCTAGCTGGGCCAATTGCTGCGGTACTGCGGCCATCCCCGGCAATGAACTGAATCGCTCTAATTCGCGTAACAACCTTTGCTTTTTTTTCAGCACATTTGTGCTCAGTCAAACCAAATGGGTTTCGTTAGGTCGGCGAGCTGAGAAAAACGAGAATGCAACACTTCAGTTCCACTTTCGACTTAGAATTTTTTTTGAATTTTTGCCATTTTCTGAAATTCGCCCCTGACCACGGCTGCCTGTCCGACTCGCGTCCGACTCGCGCTTTCATGTGGTCGTCGTGTTCTGGGACACTTGGAGTGCGACAGATGCGTATGGAGCCGCTAGCGGTGTGCTGCCTGCGCGTCCGAGTCGCCTGCCAGTTTGCAAGGCGAACGCGCCCTACGGAGAGCCACCAACACCAGCCGGCTAAAGAGCGAGGGAGTGAGTGTTTGCCAGCGTGAGACCGCAGTCCGAGACACGCCTGCGCGTGGTCGTCCAAAAAGTGGATCTGCAATATAATCGATTCAGACTTGGCAGGCCGTCTTCAGTCACTTTCTCACCGACGTATTTTAATAGCAACTGGTATGATGATCTTTTATCCCTGCTACCTCTAACACATGAATTTACTCGTGCTTCTAGATTGGCGTTAAGTTTATACTATTTAAATGTAACTGCCTCTTCTACTCCTGCAGTTTCTTTTCTAGAATTTCCTCTTTGTGAAAATCACTTCTATTTGCATGCTTTCTTGATAGTTCCTATCTTCTAAAGCTGAAATGCAACGTAAATTACTATTTTTATATACTTAATTGTCATCTGTGCTTTAAAGTTACGCAAGGACGTTTGACAAAGTTCACAGCAAAGACTTGCTAGAGATGCTCGGCCACCTAGAGATATTCAGTAAAGACATTAGGATAATCAAGAACCTATATTGGCAGCAAACCGCTTACATACGGACAAGAAATGAATTCAGAAGATATACAAAAAGAGAAAGAAGGGGTGTAAGACAAGGGTGTATTTTATTACCGGATTTATTGAACCTGTACAACGAAACAGTTCTGAGAGAGCTAAAATCTTGGCCAAGATTTGTCATGAATGGTTATAATCTGAACAATTTAAAATACGCAGATGACACAGTACTAATAGCCGACACGAAAAGAGAACTGCAAACATCTTACAAAAGGTAACACGAGAAAGTAAGAAGAAATGACTGAGCATAAACGCCAAGAAAACTGAATGTATGGTCATCAGCAAAAAGTAAGACCCCCAAAATGCTAACTACTGATCGGGAAAACTAAAATAAAACAGGTAAAGTAGTGTAAGGAATTGGAAAGTGTTCTGACAGCGAATGAAAACTGTGACACTGATATCAAAAGACGAACTGGCATGGCCAAGGATGCATTTCTAAATCTAATAAGAGTACTGAGAGCCAGGAATATTTTATGGGAATCAAAGAAAACAGTGCTAGACTATTATTTGATATCTCTCTTTATATATGGCAGCGAATGTTGGACGATCTCTTCAAGAATGTAGGAGAGGCTCGAAGTAACACAATTGTAGTTCTATAAAAAAGATGCTGAGGATAGCATAGACCTAGCTTAGTTTGTGGAACACATAAAGAGGAAAGAGGGTTTGGAGAATCTTATACTCACAGTGCGGATAGAAGGAAACGGAAACGGGGAATGCAGCATTAGATATATTTGATGAGCTTGAGCAAATGGATGGTGGAGCGGGGTTTGGAAGTGATGCCAAGCGGTAAAATATTAAGAACGACAATGTACAGGGGCAAATCGTATCCATGATCGCCTACGTCCTCACAGAATACGATACATAAAGAAGTACAGTACATAACTACTAAACAAATACTACAACGTCTTCAGTAGGGAGATGGCTTTAATAGATTAGATTACTAAATGTAAGTTTTCTGGAAAAAAATCGGAGTTACTAAGACAAGTTTCGTAAGATATCCATTGGAGTGAAAGGCATCTAGATTGAATGTTGTCGGAGGCCTAGGCATAATTCACGAATTAGCCTCACATACTAATACGATAGCAAGGTATCTTCTTTGAGGTAATCTTGAATCAAAAAACCTTCATCTCCATCGTCAACTGCTTGGATGTGGAGGATCAGAAAATGCTGGTCTCTGTGGTAGGCATTAAACCAACCTGTTGGAATTGTGAAGAGACTGGTCACCTTTCCTATTCATGCCCAAATCTCTCTCTTGTCAAATCTGTTATTTCCGTCATGCCTATGATGAGCATGCCAACGATTGAGGCAGTTGTGGTAAAAACTCCTATTGAGTCTAATGCTCGGCACCCATATCCCGAAATCCTTTGGCCGCCGATTATGCGGTCGCAGAGAAAGAAAAGTGTGAATGGCTGGTCGTGGTCAATAGGAAGTTCTGGACACAGGAACACAATACACGGAAGTTGCCATGAGTAAAAACACGCAAAATTTCACTCTTTGTAAACAGTTCCAAGAGTGATTACCCGGCCAGCAACGTCGACAAGATGAGAGCAATGAAACTAAAATACAAACAGTGTTTTGATAAATAACAGAAACTAGACCAACTGAAAGACGTCCTAAAGTTTTTTAAACTTTATATTTCTATAAGAGTTTGACCACCTATATGGTACGGTTCGGGTATATACTCAGTGCTACTGACGAAGATCAGCATCTTCCAGCAGCGCACCCATCTTCCTCACCACCAACTACTCCTTCAATTACAACACATATAGTGGCTCCACCACCACTTGTAAAATCTTACTCATCCACTCTATCCAAGATGACCGCCTTCATATACCGTTTACTTCCGTTAAAAATCGGATAACACAAAAAGGCAAAGAAGTCCATCAACGGAATCAAATTAAAACAGGAAATAAAATCTAAACCCATTTACAATTGAGCGGATGACGTTTGCCGGAAGTGGAAGGAACAGGTGAAATAGGCATTAATGCAAACCCTCAAAATAAAAGTTACTTTCAGTTTTTACGCCAACTCACACTAACTCGCACCCATTCTCTCCAACTCTCTCCCTATGTACATCCTAACTCGTCTATCACCCTCATTCTGAGATTTCCTATACCCAATCGCTCTGTGTAACCCCCTGTGGAATGCCTTGATTGGGGTGACATGATTAAAAAGAAAAACAAAACAAAACAAAAGTTAACTTGGCTAGGGGATACTCATAGGCTCATTTTATTTTTGTCCATACTTTTTTTTAGTTTATTTTCTTATCCCACCTCCCGTTAGGTGAACAGAAATGTTAGTTCCATGGTGGATGCGGACCATCTTTGGTTTCTCGGCTATGATTTTCGTATTTGCTATCGTATCTTGATGGGTGCGTAATTGTGTGCATGTTGGTCAAATAACCAATTCATCCAAGTCTCGCATAATGTTCATTCAGTTAAGTGATAATTCTATCACAATAAAGGATTAGTGCAGGAGTTGTTACTAACACAAATTTATTTCCTTATATATATATATATATATATATATATATATATATATATATATATATATTGTTATTTTAATCACCACACTCGACAAACAAATTATATATATTGGTCTAGTTAGAATTTCACGGAGTCTTTGAAGTGTTATGGTATGTAACAATGTTAAGAAGAATGCGGTGTTTTGGTGAAAGTATTATTGTATAGATTTTTGGGGTAAGTGATTGTGACTAGCTAAAATTTTAAGATAAAACAAATGATGAAAAGCATTCCCCTTTCCCACTTTTGGCGTTGTTTCACATATTGCTGATACGTGACAGTTACAACTCAGTCAGAAAAAGCTACGAGATTGCTAGCCGTAACTCAATTTCGTATACGACATTATATATCGAGATTGTATGATCTTCGTTCAATGCAACGAATATATAACACTATATATATATATATATATATATATATGTTACGGAGATTAACGAATTTTAACGAAACTTGGTTATAAGCAACCGACAATTTGTAATGAATTATTTTGAACATTATTTTTACCAATACTCGTATTTAAGTAGATATTCTGTTTTTAATTAAACAGTATTTTATATTTATATCTACCGGCCTGATTATTTTACGATGAATTTTTATTACGAAAATCCTGCTGGATAGTACACATTTTCGTAATAAAAATTTATCTTGAAATAATCAGGCCGGTAGATTTAAATATAAAATACTGTTTAATTAAAAACAGAATATCTACTTAAATACAAGTATCGGTAAAAATAATGTTCAAAATAATATATATATATATATATATATATATATATATACATTTTTGTAGATTAACTCAGCTAGTGAATAATTTCGTGAGCAAATTAATTTTTATGAAACAGCAAAAAATATGCAAATTGGCTAGCAAAGGAAAAATAGACATTGTTTTGATAAATATTTGATTGTTCTCAAAGTTAAGAATGCGGACAAAATTCCCCGTGTGAGAAAAATATTTGATTGATTTGAAACCAGCGTAGTCTAGACCAGATAATTATGGGCCTTGAAATTATGTAAACAATGTGCTGATATATTACGTAGTCGCCTATATAAGAGACAAGTCAGTAAAAGAGCAATCGGTGAGAATTTGAGATCGGAACCGAGAACGTGGGAGACAGATAATATGGGCCTTGAAATTATGTAAACAAAGTTTTGATAGATTACATAGTGGCCTATATAAGAGACAGATCAGCAGTAAAAGCAATCGGTGAGAATTTGAGATCGGAACCGAGACCGAGAGAGACAGGGAAAACTGCCGACGAGCGAGACTTCTAGCCCCCATCTATGCGTGTGTGCTGATAACTATGACCCCATCTTCTACTCTATGTCATGTTACCCGAGGAGAGAATAAATGATATATTGCCTTCATTTCTTTATGTGTTACGGTCGTCATTATATCAAATGAGAATATCGTCGTTTTATCAGCGTGGAAAAGGCAAGCGATTTTATAAGACAAATGCTGGGACCCTGTGGTTGAATTAGTAATCGTCATTCGATCGAAGTGTATACCACATATATATCGCTTTGGTTGCAGTTTAAATTTCGTCATCCTTCGTACAGGTGGGACAATAATGTCGCTAAAGATTCGGTTATTGAATCGGATACAACATTCTAGTTTTAGTTTCAAGGTTATACAGCCAACGTCACTCTGGCGTACGTCACTAGTACACACACACACACACATATATATATATATGGCAAAAACCAAATTAACCAAAAAAAAGAGACAAGTTGAAAGAGTCAGTCAGTAAAGTGCCATGCGCGATACATGCTTTGGGCGATCATGTCTCGAAAGAGACATGACTGACTGAGCAGAAGATTATCCCGCAGTAGGTTGTCATTGCTTTCTGCGGTAGACTAGTTGCCGACCAAGGCTATAGAACCCAATCTGTCCTATTATTTAACCCATAACTGGAGGTAAGAGACGGATTAATACCTTTCCCAAGGGTATTTGCACGTAAGTGAATGCAAGGAATTCAACTGGAATTCGAACTCGGCGCCCCGATTTCTCGTTCCGAGCCGATATCCACTGCGCCACAACTAAAATGTAGGGCAAGTTAATATGTAAAATGTCAGAACCACTGGCACCGCTCTCTCAATCTCTCGCAAGATCTCTCATTGTCTGTCTGTCTGTCTGTCTCTCTCTCTCTCTCTTTTCAGTTTTCTTCTTTTCACATCTTTTTCTTCTTTCTCCTCCTTGTCTTACTCCCACAACCCGTAAGTAGGGTCTGAGGCGAAGTAATAATATATTGCTCGACGAAGCCATCTGGTCAGAATTTATGATTGCAGAAAGGTTTTATGCACACCTCCCATATTTTTTTTAATCGTATCACCCCGAGCAAGGCGGTAACGTCACTGGTGTGCAGGGGACTACATAAGAGAAAAAGATTAGAGGAGATTGAAGAGAAGGACGAACGAATAAGAAAGGAGAAAGATAAGGATGGGAACACAGGTGTGATGGCAGTTGCGAAGGTGGAGAGAAAGGAAAGGATATACAGGGCCGTGTGGGAAAGACTAGGGTCAAGTAGTTAAGAGATGGGTATTGATATATATATATATATATATATATATATATATATATATATATACTAGCAGTATAGCCCGGCATTGCTCGGGTGTAATGAAAGCTTTAAAACTAATTCATAGTCCTGGAGCTCAGACTTAGCCTAAAGAATATTTGTGTGAAGTTTGGTGAGAATCGGATAAAAATCGGATAAAAATTGTGGATTTGTATAAAGGACATACAGATATATAAACAGACACACACACAAACATATTGCCTTATATATATATATATATATATATATATATATATATAATCGATTTTCTGCATTGTAAGAACTGCAACCTTGAAACTTCTGAATATCGTTTCTTATGTCTTTGTCTATGAGTGTATCAAGTTTGATTAAAATCGGACTACTCCTTCTATAACCCGATTTTTCGATTATCGATTTTCGATATTTATCGGGGGTAGCACAACACAAAACCTAGCCAAGAACACTTCGCAGAAGCTTATAGTACAACTGTGTAAATTTTCAAGAAAATTGGTTCAGCCGTTTCGGAGTCTATAGGTAACGGATACACACACACACAGACACACAGACAAAGTTCCATTTATAAATAAGTTTAGATATATATAGTCCCGTTCACACTCTTTCTCTGCCTGTAGAACAGGTGTAGAGATTTGTCCGTCTTTTACTGTTTAGGATTGGACTTTTGTTTCCTTCTCCTGAAGTCATTTGCTTCTTTTTCATTCACGCAAGTAACTCGCGTCTTGATTAAATTTTCGTTTTGCCTTAGGTGAAATGATTAATATATTACGCTCTCACACTGTGGATGAATGGTTGACTTTGAAAAGACAATAGCTACTCAAGCATCTACGCATCGTTCATTCAGAAATGAATGCGAACACTTTCAGTTACTGGCGTATGTTACATTGTATATAACACGCTAAGAGTCTGCCTTCTTCTACTGAGCGCCTATAGCTCAGTGGTAGAATCGCCGACTGATGTCAGTTCGATTGTGTTTCAATCCTGGGTAAAAGCAATTGGATGTCTAACAGTATTGATGAGCTGTGAGAGAGCGAAACATACCTGTCTTCGGATGACTATATATATATATATATATATATATATATATATATATATATATATATATATACTAACTATGATCTCCCGGATTTGTTGGTGACTCAACACGTCAAGTAGTTGGAGAAGGTTTTGCTGAATTGTATCAAGAGGATGGCTGCTGTAAAACCTATATCTTGGAAACAGGACTCTGCACTATGTCACACAAGCAACCGAATCCAGTCATGGCTGTCAGATAATTTCTTTGGCCACATCACGCCTTATATCTGGCCATCTAATTCTTAAGTCTGCAAACCCCTTTTATGGGTGAGGCGCTGGTCAACAAGAGACAAAAACTCTTAGTAACTTCAAAGAGTAACCCAAGACAAGGATCAAACCTGCATACACCAACTTGAAGAAGGAGGCTATTCAGAGGAGTTGCATGAGATTTCGAAGTCATTTAGAGGTCTTGGTTGAAGCAAGTAGCGATTTTATTTAATAAATTTATGATATCAGTGTTATTTTCTTTTAATGTGAAAACCTATGAAAACTGATATTATTTGGTATCTGACATATCTTTTTCCGAAAGGCTGAGAGACAGGGAAATTTCGTTGAAAACAAGTGTATTGGACTGTTCGTGTTATCTGTTCTCCTATGTGGCAGCTAATGCAGGACAATCTCTTCAAAGATTAAAGAAAGCCTAGAAGCAAAAGAAATGTTTTTCTACAGAAGGATGCCATGGAATGAACGTGAACAACGACGAAATTTTGGAAAGAATGGAAACGAAAAGGAATTGTATATTTAACATCAGGAAGAGACAGTTGAAATTACTGGGACAATTAAATGAGGACGAAGCGCATGGAAAATCTGACACTCACAGGGCAGATAGAGAAAAGGAGAAACGGGAAAAACAGTGCATGACTTACTTGATGGACTAAAGTCAATGGATGGCAGCAGGATTTGCGAGAAATAATAAGACAAAATATATCAAGAGTTACAAGATACAGGAAGATGTGGAGGTCCATGACCACCTAATCTTGAACATACATGCCATATAAAAGAAGTAGGAGAAGAACCTTTGGCCCAACGACTTAATTTTGTGTATTAAATTCTATCGTAAAGAAAAGCACGTCTTCCTTCAAAAGTCTCATAGATGGTCTTCTTGTGTCGTCTGTAACTGAATAAGACAACTGTTAAAAATGTCAAAGGTCAGCTGTTTTTTGATATTATTATTTTGGGGCTTTTTTCTTTTTTTCTTGGAATCAGACTAATGATTTTTTTTCGGAATATTTCCATGAAAGAGAACATCTCGCATCTAACACGAGTTTTGTTATTCTTCAGCATAGTTTTCTAAATTTTATCTCTCACAAAAAAATATAATTTCAGATGTGTGGTTTTGGAATAATAGTATTCTTGGAAAAATATTTAAAATAGATAGAACCGTGTATTGAAACTGTGTGAATTCGTATTGAATACTTATTATTATAGAGGTTTGTATTGCTAGATTGTAAATTCGTATGAAATAATTATTTGTATAGAGGCGGGTATTGCTAGATTGAAATTCGTATAAAACAATTTTGTGTTGAGGTGTGTATTGCCGGATTATATATTGGTATAGAATAGATTTCATATAGAGGGGTGTATTGCTGAAGTTTACATTCGTATGGAGCATATTTTCTTAGAGACAGATGTTGGATTGTAAATTTTGTATGAATAAGTATCGTATGGAAAGGTGTATTTCCGTACTGTAAATTCTTATAAAACAGATTTTTTATGGAGTTGTGTGTTGCTGGATTGCATTTCGTATAAAATAGTTTGTTTCTTTCATAAAAATGTGTATTGCTTTATTGTAGCAGTTTTATAAAAAAGATTTTTGTATCTTGGCGTGTATTGATGAAATGCAAATTCCTGTACAATAGATAATACTCGATAAGCATTTATTGCTGAATTACGTATACCTGTAGAACAAATATTTTTGAATTTGTTTTTTTGATGATGTGTTTTAGAATAAATTTTGTACATAAGATCTGATTTGAACGTTATTGAAAAAATCTCCGTTTGTTATCAACGACACATGTTTTGAAAAGTTATGGTAAAATATCTTCAGAATTCAAAAATTGAGAGCATTTTAAAGAAACATTGCAGGTAACTAACAAAACATTTCTCGTGTGAGTTTGTTTCAGCAGTTTTTAACTGTCTCAGTGTTCAGAGGCTGACACTAATTGTTTTCGTTAAGTTCAATTCCCAGTTGGTACTTTGGCCACAAAAAAAAAAATTGACAATCGATTTATCAGGATTCAAATTTTAAATGCAGCAATTAAATGCTGATTAATGATATTTTTTGAGTTTAGGATTTGTGTGGCAGTGAGTGCTGGACAATCTCTTCAAAGATAGAAAAGAAACTTGTAGTATCAGTAATGATGTTCTACAGAAGGATGCTGAGGATACAGTAGACCGAAAATGTGAGTAACGTCAAAGTGTTGGAGAAAATAGAAACAAAAAGGAAACTAATATTTAATATCTGGAAGTCACGGTTAAATTTTTTGTGGAACTCAATATGGAAAGAGGATTTAGAAACAGATACTCATGGGGCAGATAGATAACAAGAATGACAAAAAACAAGACAATTTATTTAATCAGGAGTAAATAGTTGTCAAATGAGGGCTTAGGAGAAATACCAGAGATAGCTTAAGAGCTTCAAAGGACAGGAAGCTGTTGAAAGCCATGATCGCCTACGTCCTGAGTGGGCACGGCACATAAAGAAAAAGAAAGTTTGCTTGATAAATCATACAACATATTAATCCACACCATAGAAAAATATTTTTTATTAAATTCGATCCTATATTTAAATATATAAACGCGCTAATTTGATTTTGTCGGACTCTCTACGTTTTGACAGAGAGAAACACAGAAGAGGCTCCACCGAAAGCAGAAGCTCGTCAGGGAAAAATAGACAAGAAATATTTGTCCGAGTTAAGAGCTCACAGTACAAATGTCTTGTGCCACATTCAGCCTCGATGGGAAAGAAGAGAAATACTGAGTCTATATGTTAACATTTTTCATCTTTCCATATGCTAACACTTGAAATGGGTCTATATGTAAAGCTTGCTCATATTTCTAGCCCCGTGTCTAAGCAAACAGTCATCATTTTCATAACTGAGACGGTAAGCAAATATGAAACATGTTTATAATCGATTCTATAGGCAAACATTGGCCCTATGTGTATATATAAACATTGATCATGTTTGTACTTGAGCTTTATCTGTAATTGAGTCTACGTATAGCTAGACATTGTTTGTTGGTTAAACTTACCCATATTTAAATAATGCATATATATATATATATCTACTTGAGACAATATATTATATCTCTACTTTAATCCATACATAATAGGTTTTCGTCTTTATACTTGTGGCAATACGTAAATATTTGTACTCGAGACTACAAGCAGTGGCGATTGTGGAACTCTGAACTCCCGTTACACCACGCCACTCTCGTTCCGTCATCCACCTGATCAGGTCCGTTAAATATGTAATCTGCTGCTTTCCCCGTCTCTTTTTACCTCTCTCTGGTCTGTTAACTTCACTAAATTAAACGGAATAACTTTTCATTCATACTAGTGGAGTTCTAATCTATTCTTGCCCTCTTTTCCACGCTGATGCTGTTGGAACAGAAGAGAGGTTAATTTCAAAACAAAATCAAAGGGATAATATTAACGTCAACACGTTCTGAAGAAGGAAAATTGCTGAAGATCAAATCGTATCAAAATCAGAGACTGATCAGTTTCATAAATTTTTTAGGTTATAAAAGTGGGTGGGGGCAACCAAAGGGCTAGCCAAAATCTTCTGCACCCGCCGTAGAATCGCTAACTGCCTACAAGGAACATGAGTTGTATGAGCTATATATGCATCTATAGATAAATATCGGGCATGTTTTTACTTATGTCATCTTTATAATTGTGTCTATAGGTAGACTTCATTTCATAGGTAAATAGTTTTCATCCGTATATTTGAGTCAATGAATTAGACAATATGTAAATATTGGTCACTCTTATACTTGAGTGTACAGCCGAGAAGAGTCATAAACATTTTAAAATTGTTCCCTATTTATATTAATTCGATTCTAGACACGCTGTAGACGATATCTCAAAAAAGTTGCAAATTAGTTTTATCAGTCAGCGATGGATATTTCCAGGATTATGTTTGCACTATTGGAAGAAGACGCCAACAGGTCATTTTCTAAAAGTCTTTTATTACAGTATACAGCATTTATAAGACATAGTTATTATCAGCTAGAACCTTGTCTCCGATGGCGTTGCTACTACAGCTAAGTATTTTGTTGATGTCAACTCAGCCATCAATTTTAATGTACGAATCGGATTTCTTTTTTCTTGTATCCATATCAGAAACCTATAGATAATTTTATTTAAAATTGTTGCTTGTTTTTTACTTAAGTCTAAAACTGAATGGTGGTAGCTTTTAAGAAAAGTATCTATAGGTGCGTTGTGATGCAATGGATATCGACCCGGAACGACAAATCGGGGAGCCGAGTTCGAATTCCAGTTGATATTTCTTGCATTCACTTACGCTCAAATACCTTTGGGAAAGGTATTAATCCGTCTCTTCCCTACAGTTATTGGTTAAATAATAGGACAGACTTGGTTCTATAGTCTTGGCTGGTAACCAATCTACCGCAAAAAGCTATGGCAATCTACTGCGGGATAATCTTTTGCACAGTCAGTGATGTCTCTTTCGAGACATGATCGCACAAAGTGTGTATCACGTATGGCACTTAACTGATCCATAGGTAAATATATATTTATGTCTATACTTGAGTCACTATGATAACACTAGTACTTTTACTTTGGAACGTAATTAAAGTTTTCGTCTTCATACTTCAGACAATAGATAAATATTGAACATCCCTATAACTGAGACTACAGTAAACTAAAATCTCATTGTACCATATCTGCATATAGAAGTAATTTTTGAAAGTGTTTGTACTTGAGACTGTAACTGAATGGTGGTCGTCTTTATAAATGAGCTTCAGGTAGACACTTATTCTTCTTCTGTGCCCCGTCCTTTTAGGATGTAGGCGACCATGGCTTTCCACGTCTCCCTATCCCCGGTGGCTCTTAGCACGCCTTCTTCTGTTACACCATGCAACCCTCGTTCCATCATCCACCTGATTAGGTCCTTCGAATATGTTATCCGCTGCTTTCCCCTGTCTCTTTCCCCACTATCTGGCCTGTTAGTGTCAAGTTCTTCAAGCCCTTTTTCCTCATTGAATGTCCCAGGAACTTCAGCTGTCTCTTCCTGATGCTCAGTATTAATTTCCTTTTCGTTTCCATCATTTCCAAAACCTCATCATTGCCCACATGCGCGATCCATGATGTTCGAAGCATCCTTCTGTAGAACCACATTTCAGTTGCTTCAACCTTTTTCTTCATCTTTGATGATATTGTCCAGCATTCACTGCCATATTGAAGAACTGACATCACATAGCAATCCAGTACTCTCTTCTTTGTTTCTAGCGAAATTTTCCTGTTTCTTGAGACACCGCTAGACTTATAAATGGTAAATAAGATTCTTGTCTATACCTAAAACAGTAGGTTACGACGAATTGTATCTGTACTATACTACACAGATAAAAAAAATCGTCTTCATACTTGCAAGAATAGGTCACCCATCTACTAGAGTCTACAGGCATTGTGTATATATATATATATATATATATATATATATATATATATATATATATATATATATATATAACCGATGAAATGTCTCAACAGCTTCTTTTCTCGCACTTTCCGCCTATGGAATTCCCTTCCGCATGCTTGCTTCCCTGACGGCTATAACCTCAAGGAGTTTAAAAGTAAGGTCAATAGACACCTCCTAACACACTAACCCTCCCATTCTCCCCAACTCTCCCCCTATGTACATCCTAACTCGTCTTTCGCCCTGTGTAACCCTCTGCGCTATAGTGGCAGTGAAATGCCTTCCTTGGGGTGACATGATTAATATATATATATATATATCTGCATCGAAAGATCAACATTAACCTTGTCTGCAGTTGTCAGGATGTAAGCATCGACCTACACTCGAGTCCATGAACAAATATTGGTATTAATGTTTTCAGATAAAGTATGGACGTTCGTACACATGTCAATAAGCATCCGCTCATTAAATCTTTATGTGCAGTGTCTTTTCAGAACGTAGGCCCTCTCCAGTTTTCTGTGCTACGTAGCTCTTAATAGATTTTGTCTTTTTGTTATCTTTCTGAGTCCCTGTTCCGCGATATATTTACTCAAGGTTGTTCTTTTCGTTTTTCTATGAGTCGTGTTCATTCAAGACGTTGGCGAACATGGTTCTCCACGATTGACTGACATTTGCGGCTCTTGAGAAATTTTGTCTTTTTGTTATTTCTCCTAAACCCTGTCCCTCCATTCATTTACTCAAGCTCAGTCTTCTTCTTCTTCTTCTTCTTCTTCTTCTTCTTCTTCTTCTTCTTCTATGTGCCCTGTCTCTTCAGGCTGTTGTTAATCATGGCTATCCACAATTTTACTTCCTTTTTGTAACCCTTAAAACCGAATGCATGGTCACCAGCAAAAAGAACAGCCCAGAATACTAAATACAGTTGGGAGACACTAAAATCAAGCAGGAACAAAAATCTAAATACCTGGGAAGTGTTAAAACAGAAGACAGAAAGTGAGACAGAGAGATCCGAAGGCGATTTGGCATCGTGAAGGACGCGTTCCAGAAGCTAAGTATTAAGAGACAGGAAACAAAGAAGAGATTCCTATATTACTATGTGATGTCAGTTTTTCAATATGACAGTGAATGCTGAACAATATCATCAAAGATGAAGGAAAAAACTGGAAGCAGCTGAAATGTGGTTCTACAGAAGGATGCTGCGGATATCGTGGACCAAGCATGTGAGCAGATTTTGGAAAGGATTGAAACAAAAGGAAATTTATATTGAGCATCAGGAAGAGGCAACTTAAGTTAATGGCACATGCAATGAGGAAGGCGGGCTTGAAGAAACTGATACTAACAGGACAGATAGAGGGAAAAAGAGACAGAGAACAGAAGCAGATAACATATTTGAAGGGCCTGCGCAGGTGGAAGACGGAACAGGGGTTGCGAGGTATTACAGGAGAAAGTTTGCTCAGAGTCACCAGGAATAGGGAGACGTGGAAGGCTACGATCGCCTACGTTTTAAAAGGACAAGGCACATAAAAGAAAAATGTGCGTTGTGATGTAGTTATATTGGCTCGGAACGCAAAATGGGAGAAACAAGTTCGAATTCCAGTTGAATTCCTTGCATTCACTTACGCACAAATACCCTTAGGAAACGTATTAATCTGTTTCTTCCCTCCAGTTATGGGCTAAATAACAAGATAGATTGGTTTCTATAGCCTTGGCTACCAATCAGTCTACCGCAGAAAGTAATGGTAAGCTACTGTGGGATAATCTTCTGCCCAGTAAGTCATATCTTTTTCGAGACATGATCGCCCAAGCGTGCATCACGTATGGCACTTAACTGACCGACTGAATATATTTTCATTCTATTATTTCTCCTAAATTTTCTTCTACCACCCATTTACTGAAGCTCGCTAAGCAAGTCCTTTTCTTCTACTATATATTATGTTTCTTTTCAGGACGTTGGCGATCATGGCCAGCCACAATTTGCTCTCCTTTGTAGAGCTTAATAAATGCTGCGGTTTTTTTTTACCTGGTTCCGCTTTTCATTTACTCAAGTTCGCCAGGAAGGTTATGCGTTGATTTCCTGTGTTCATCTTCTTGTGTTCCTCTATCTTGTAAGTATTGAATTTCCCAAGCCCTCTTTCCTCATTATGTGCTCAAGAATATTCAGCTGTCTCTTTCTGATGCTATCAGGATTTTCTAAGCTTGGTGCAAGGCCGAAAATTAATGGGACACCCAGTGAGGATGAAACACTCTACTCAGTCGTTATTGTTTTAACGAGACAATTTTGCTAACCCTTACCCCACGATATGGTAATTATCTAGGCGTAGCTTAAAATTACGGACAAGGCTGAAAAGTATGAGGCACTTTGTGAGGATCAAACTCACTACTCAATTGTGATAATTCTAGCGAGGCAAGCACCACGTCGAAGTGTCATTGGCTGATATTATAACTTTCATTCTTGTTAGTATTTTCTCTAAAATTTTGTCGTTGCTCATGTATTCGGTTCGCATCCTTCATTTGTCAATTTTCTTTACCGAAATGAGATTCTTACCCTGATGAAGGGGTTAGAGTTCGCCTATTCTAGCACAGAAAGAGCAGCGGGTCTTATGATTACTCATTGTCGTGAGTATTAACAATAATAATTATTCGGGAGAATAATTAAAAAACATTCGATTAATTATTAGCTGAAAATGATGCATATTCCGGCGACAGCGGTTGCTATGCGAGTTTGGAAATGAACTAAAAATATTCAGGCTGATTTTCAAAGGTGACAGATTCTGCTTTCTATGACGATGTTCTAGCAGCCATCTTTCTTCATTTTCATTCTCTCATCGTTCCGAACTTGTTTCAAACATATCCCCAAAAATCTATTTTTTATAAAACGATACTTTAAAATTTAGAACCTAAAAAGCATTGCAGACTTTAACAATACCATAAGAATAATAAAAAAAAAAACAATTTCATGAACAATTCTTATCGATCAATACATTTTATTCTCCGAATATAGATTTGCTTTTTCGATTTCATTTAATTTTGTTATCGATTCTCGTTAATGAGAAACCTTACTCATGAATGATCTATCGGCTGATGGTCACTTTCGATATGTGCTAAATCTTCTCATCGTCTGCAACGACCAGTGTTTTTCTCGGGCTTCATAGCTATTTCTGATCTTACCCGGCGACTTCACACATCCGGACAATCAACTATAATGCCAGATCGGCCGGAGCTGATAGAGTAAAAGACTAGAGGAGGTGAGGTTTACGTTTCTTTATCTCTCGAATATTGTTTTTTTTCTCCAACTTTTCCTCCTGTTATAACAAAGAAATCTGAAAGAAATATATTGAAAATTGACGATCAAATAATAAGGGAAAGATTATTAATGATTTCAAGAGCAGTACAAACAACAGCAGCTGTTACAAAACTATTGAGAGAGACATGAACATCTGTCTAGAATGAAAGATCAGACGAACGACTGCCCTGACTAACTCAGTCTTTGTATAGTTCTCCGAACTTGAACATTTACAGCTAAATATCCAATCATTATAAATGACAAGCTGCAGAAACATTCTTAGACATTTCCTAAGCAGACCGAATCTCATAGGCAGAGCGAATCGCAAATGATTCAGTGCAAGACACCATCAGATAAGAAGCAGGCTCATTTGAAGCCCTCTTCACTACAGAGAGGATAAGAAACTTGGAATGATATGGGCATTTCACAAAAGCAAACTCTTTTTACTGACCGTCATGCAATGTGCCACCTTAGGAAACAGAAGAATCCGAAAATGTGGTAGTAACTGCGTATATATATATATATATATATATATATATATATATACTGGCCTGATTATTTATGAGAAATTTAGTTAGAAAAATGTGTGCCATTTGGCAGGGCTCTAACCGCGACCCCTAACAAAATTTTTAGTAAAATTCCTCAAATATTCAGGCTCGTAGACATAATATATATATATATATATATATATATATATATATATATAGTAAAGTTTTGTAATTTGCTTGAAGCATTGCGTAAAATAGTTGTATGTGTTATGTCTTGAAGGCTGTCACAATGCGTTGAATGAAATAAAGGAAGGTCGGGAGGTGTTTGTATGACCTGTTTATTTATATTTATATTTCGAGACTATAATCTCATCGTCAGAATGGCAGAGAAAACTTCAAACTGTCCGTGCTTTTAGTTGTCCATCTATGAATGGCTGGCTTTATCCACTGCTGCTGTACGTGTGTGCGTGTATGTACGTGTGCGTATATGCGTGTGTGTGAGTGTGTATCTATGTGTGTTCTTTTATGTTTTTTTATATGGTGTGTGTGTGTGTGTGTGTGTGTGTGTGTGTGTGTGTGTGTGTGTGTGTGTGACACAGAGAGAGAGCGTGTCTGTGTGTGTGAGCGATGGTGTATGTGTGTGTATTCAAGATGGGTTTTTTGTTGGTCTGATGGAATCAGTTCGTAGGATCTAATTTTTTTTCTTTAATTGCTTCATTTTCTATTCCAAATGTATCTTTCTTTTTCCACTTTGTTTTCCTTATCATTATGAAACTAGGAGAAAATTGAGTCTGGCGAATTTAACTCTCACAGAACATAGTGTTATATATCACTGTACGACGACAAACAACGAGAACACGCATATATAAAAATATAAGATTATATTTCTATTCCTGACGACGAGCCTGTGTGGAACAGAGAATGGAAGAGTGAGAGCGCGCATAGAATGAGTCGACGGGAGTGTAAGTCTTGCCTGTGGTGTCTCTCTGCTTCCACTGGCCGTTCTCTGCTGGCGAATCTGTGTGTCGATTTCTTTTTATAGTCTTCTAGAACCGGGACTTTTCCTTCCGGTTTTGTCTCGCCTACGCAACGCCCACGTAATTCCAAGAGACACCTGTTTTGTTTACTTCCGTAGTCATTTGTGCCGCTGTCGGAAATAAGGTCAAACGAGCCCGACTCATAACCCTGCGACATCCGCTCCAGACGCCGACAGGATGTATTTCTCAAACACCTGTCTTGTCGTTCGCTGACCCCTTCATCGACGGGAAATATCATCGATTGCATCAACCTTCTTCGGGTGGGGGCTAGATTGCTATATTACAATAGTGAATTTAGGATGTGTAAAGAGAAACAGCGCTAAACAATTCAACCTTAATAGTTAGTTGATTGGTTTTATGTCGCGACTTGTAAATATTATGGGTCAGCTAATGTCGAAATGAACCGAGCATGTGAGCAACGAGAGAGGAAGCAAACGAAAATATTACCACCAACGACAAACAGATAGTCTCATTTTGGAGAAGCGGGATCTTACTCTTTCTGCAGTGATGCAGTCGGTGAGTCAACTTATAATTATTAATGGGAAGTATGTAATTATTTCCCGTCATCATATTATTAATTAGCCTATACCGAAATGCAATAAAACTTCTTGGACGAGAAGTAAAAATGGCCGAACATTTACATGGATTTTCTAAGTCAAGCTTTGATGTAGAACAAAGCCGAAACTATGAGGTACGCGGTGAGGATCAACCTCACTGTTCAGTCGTAATTGATCTAGCGAAACAAGCTCTGCTAATCGTTGCACCTCGTTGAAATGCCCCATTTGTTTTAAGCGTAGATGTGGCACAAGGCCAAATGTATGGGTTACCCAGTTAGGATTGAACTCACTACTCAGTTTTGATAGATTCTGGCCAGACAAGCTGAAAATTTCACCATACTGAAGTGGCCTATGCTGAGACATTTACGTTTCTATTGAATACGCAAGAAAATAAACAGGAAATAAAAAACCTGCAAATGAATTTTAAAAGCAAATATTATATCTTCAAAAATCATAAATGTTTGGAGACGCCTCACGGTTTTATTTGGATTTGATTTTATTTGTTATAATTTTAATGAACTATTGGATATTTGAGATCGATAATTGAGTATAGAATGGGCGGAGAGAACCAGGTCATCTTTTGAAATTCATTCGATGTCGTCTGGTATTTCTTTGTTTGTTTTAGGCTGAACATTGTCCTTCATTATTATGAAGTTACGCGCAGGCGCCAAAGAGACAATTTTAGCGTAATTAAACAGTGTCGGCTATAGTAGTGAGATTTTCAGACCAATAAAAAATGTTTCCTATCTCATCTTTTCAGACCAAACATTTAAAACATTTCATTTTCATACTCAATAAAAAATAAATATAAACTAGTGTATTTTGTTTTTTATTTGAATTCTTTTATTTTTATTCTAATTTATATCTTAAAAAAAGCGAAAGTAAAAATTGAGAAAAAAACAAAAAAGAATGAAAATCTATCAACCGGAATATATTGCTTAATGTTAGAACTAATTATATAGGAGGTCTGATAAAAAGAAATATAGGAACTAATGCCATAAAAAGAAAAGAAAGCATAAAAAAACTAAAACATATATCGATCTGCAATTAATCTCCTTCGAAGTGGTTCTCTTTTAAAGTGCCATTTCCACATATGGAAGCCTTCCTGGAACCTCTTATTTTTGAATAGCAAACAGCAGCCTAGTGGTATTCTCTTGGATCTAAAGAATCATATCATTTCGAATGAAATGCAAAATAAATCGTACTTTATTGAATAAACAGTATTGACAACATCCCTGTGTAATCTACTAGAAAAATCAATCTCTACTCTACTCTTATCTCATACACAACCATATATATATATATATATATATATGTGTGTGTGTGTGTGTGTGTGTGTGTGTACGTGTGTGCGTGTGTGTTATATACAGGATCTGCTAAAAAGTATTGGAACTGATGTAAAAAAAACTACGACATATATCAATTCGGCGTTTACTCTCTATCGAAATAGACTCATTCTGAATTCACTTACTTTTCAAGTGTAATTGAAAGTGCACTGATTTTAGAAACTTCTACGTCGTTTCCATGAAAACATTAATAGAACAGTTTGGGTGAGAACAGTATTAACTGCCAAAAAATTGTTGTGTTCTTGTGTTCGTTATCGTTGTCGGACCTGGATAATGTTGTGTTTGGCTCAAAATTGCTCCCCTGGGCATGGTCACTGATAGAACCTGTGTTGGCGTGAAACGACTAAACTCCGGACTCGTACTTTCCAAGAACGGCAATAAACAGCTGAATTGAAATAGAGCGTTATGACTTTGTGTGGATGCGTGACAATCCAAGGTTAATCTCTGCCATGCGGTAGGATTTAGCCCTGTTTCTATAGCAGCAATCACGAAAATTATATATATATATATATATGTGTGTGTGTGTGTGTGTGTGTGTGTGTGTGTGTGTGTGTGTGTGTGTGTGTGTACGAAAGAAAGTGCATAAAAAAAATGTCGGCGTCGGTGCTTTTTCCAGACTCGTTTCTATTGATGGAAGTATTCCTGGAACGCTTTTTAGGAATAGCGATTAGCTGCTTTCGCACATTCAGTTGAATTTCCTCGACGTTTGAGGCCTTGTTCCTTTCAAGCGGGATTTGATTTTTAAAGAAGAAAAAGTCCCAAAGGGTGAGATCTAGGGAATATCATAGTTGGTGGACCTGTGGAATTGTTTGTTGGCTAAAAACTATTGCAAAAGCTATTTGAATAATAAGCCAGAGATAAATTTATAAATGAGAATTTAATTATTTATTTGGTACGTAACAGGGGTTCGATCAATGTAGACATTGATGTATCTACCGATCTATAATACACGATGTCTAATCAAAACATTATCGGGAATGATGCTATAAAAATAAAACTGCAACACATGTTAATTCAATATTTAATTTCTTTCGAATCTCCCCCTTCTAAATTCACACACATTATCCAGCATCGTTGCCATTGATGGAACGCTTTTTTTGGATATCAGGCAGCTGCGTCATCGCATTCTCTTGGATTTCTTCCATGCCATGATAAGACGCCTTAAATAAAAAATGTAAAAAATGTCAAGCTTACTGTTTTCGGACAAAGTTACCAGAGCTTAGATTACAGGCTGAAACACAGCTGAGAAAAACTGAAAAGCATAGCACCCAGTTCCACCTATGTGGGGGCTGGGTAAATTTTTGATTTTTCTCGAGTGTCACATCCTGTCTCAGTGAAGGGAATCCGTTTCTAAAGAGCTCGCAATTGTCCAGCTCTCTGTCCGGCAGAGAAAGATTCAGTCAAGTTTCTGTTTGCAGTCAGAGACTCTGCCTAGTAAAATAGACAAAGAGCCCGATACTGCGATTGCGCTGCGGATTAAATTTTCACAAGTGCACGCTCTTGGGTCCACCACGACAAATCCTAACTTGTATCACATCCCGTCTCAGTGGGAAGTCAGTCAGTTAAGTGCGATACGTGAAACACGCTTGGGCGATCATGTCTCGAAAAAGACATGACTGACTGGGCAGAAGATTATCCCGCAGTAGGTTGCCATTGCTTTCTCCGGTAGACTGGTCACCAGCCAAGACTATAGAACCCAATCTGTCCTGTTATTTAATCCATAACTGGAAGGCAGAGACGATTTCTCGTTCCAAGCCGATATCCACTGCACCACAAAGCCATTACTTAAATATGTAGAGTTACGAGAAAACTCACAATTATCCAACTTTCTGTCTTCGATCAGAGTGTGACTCTATCGAGGTTCTGTCTATGGACGAAAACAGTGCAAAGTGCTATATCCAGGTGTTAGGATAAGTTTCTAGGTACATTTTGACCAGAAAACGAGTGTACGCACTCGAGATAACCTGGTTAAACCGGACTTTGTGTCACATTCAGTCTTAGAGCGAAGAATTTTGGTAAATAACATAACTTCCGAGAGAACTTGTAATTTACAGGTTCACTGTCTCTGAGAAGACATGATTGATGAATTGACAAATGATTAACGAAAATCCAGAAAATAGAAGATGGTGATTCAATTGTACGCATTAGTTTACAGTGTGTGAAATTGTTATGGAGATGTATTCACCTCGCCATTGTATGACGTGGGCTTCTGCAAATTTTATAATACTTAAGCCGAGAATCGTCATTGTATACTGCTACGAGACAGTTACGAGTGAACTGCAAATTTGCTAACCGCTAATTTTGTAAAAAACTGCAGATTCCAGCAAGATTACGTTGACTTCAAGTAATATTAGATAGATTTATTTTGTTTGTAGCAGTGACTTACTTCGGCGACCCAAAAGGTCCAGTGTGTATGTACTGCAGTGGAGTGTGGAGATGGCGCGTTGGCGAGTTCTGGTCGGATGAAGAGTCTCAAGGAAAAGAAAAACTCAGATTCTCTGATGATAATACACTATGGAAGAATCGAAATTAATTATTCAGCAATAGTAAGAATTCCAGAAGATTTATTGCAAGAGATAAAGGCAATCCATGAAATGCAAAGAAAGACAAGGGACTAATTAATTTTCGGACTCAGTCGCTAATACAAGAAGAAATATCATATTCATCTCGTATTCAGAGGCCACTTTCCAGAGAATGCTGTCAAGGATTCTCTAATAAAAAGAAGGTACGTTCCCTGTTAAGAAAATTGAGCTCCGCTGAACATGAAAAAATATCTGAATATCATTTTACCGAATACTCCAAAAAAGTGTCATTTAGCGGAACTGTGTCATCATCAAAACTTTTTGGTGAAAAGTATCCACAATTTTATACCCGTTGACACTTATTATGTACGAAGATGACAATTCTGCCACATACACCGGTAAATCCAATCGTAACTCTGAGAAAATCTAGATAAACTCCAGACAGATTTAATTGTCTCATCTTCGTAAAAGGTTTAGCATCAAGCAACGATTCGGAAATACGCTCAGGAATTCTTACAAAAGTTGAGCAGGATTCAAAGTTAATGACACAAAATTGTGTAAATGATTACCAAAAATTGTGAACGAGTCCAGTTTTATTTGCAAACAAAGAGGTACCTTCGTTAGCTAAGGCTGACAGCTATGTGTTTGCAAGGTAGATGTTATGTGAGTCGCAACAAAAAGAATTCAATTGAAATGATTAGTTGTTTTGTTTTTGTGGCAAATCAACCTCGGTGGGTCATTTATTGCCAACTAAATTTTATTTATTTATTGCTGGTAATACCTTTTTCTTTCAACAATTTATTGTTGCTGATATAAGTTTTTGTGTCTAGTAATACATTTTTCTTTTCGAGTATCAAGATTCATTGGGATTTGTTTTTACGTGTAGGGTTCCCAAGTCCTACCCTTGTTATTTAACCATAACTGGAGGGAAGGAACGGATTAATACCTTTCTCAAGGGTACCAGTGCTTAAGTGAATGCAGGGTATTCAACTGGAATTCGAACTCTTTCCGAGCCGATATCTACTGCACCACAACGTACATCCGTCAATATATGCTTACAGCACCTGGAATTACAAAGCGGTCACCCATCTAATTACTGCCCAGGTTCAACGTTGTTTAACTTCGGTGATCGGGCGAGAACCGGTGGATTCAACATGATAGGCCGTAAGCCCATTTGAGATGAGAAATTTATCTTTTCTCAAGTGATCTTGACCTTTAAACATCAGCTTAAAGGTCAAAATCAGGACGGAATGATGAAGACTCCCTCCATCAGAATTTGGCAAAAAAGGGGATGAGTCTTGCGCGTACCTGTCAAGTGGCATTTTGATGCCATTTAGTAATCAGAAGATGGCGAACACTATTCAAACATTTGCAACTCCGCCCAATATAGGCTAGTTTAGTTTTGTTTTTTGTTTTACGCCAAATTAACTTAACTATTGTATGTATATACGTTTGCCCTTTTTATTCCCCCTCCCCCACCGCTTTCTTTAGTTTAATTCCTCATGCCCTTTCTCTTTATGTGACCAAAGATTTCGTTCTCTGTTGAATGCTGGGAACATTTTGGTTTTTCGACTGTGTTTTTTCATATTTGTTGATGTATGTATAACGCGTTGTATGTTTAGTCGAATAATTGTTTTTCAGTTTTTTTTAATCATTTCACCCCGAGCAAGGCAGAAATGCCACTGATGTGCAGGGGGCTACATAACTGTAAAAAGATTAATTAGAAAAGAGTGAGGAGTACAAACTAGTTAGAAAGGAACAATAGAAAGCTGAGAAAGCAGGTGCGATGACAGATGCATAGGTGGAGAGAAAGGGAAGGTTATACGGGGGTGGGGAGAGAGCTAGAGTCCAGTGGTTAGTAGATGAGTATTGACTTTGCATTTAAATTTCTGGAGGTTGTAGGCGACAGGAAAGCAAGAATATGGGAGCGAGTTCCACAGGCGGGAAGTGCGAGAGAAGAAGCTTCAGGAGTAGAATTGTCGTCTGCATTTGGCTACCCTGAGTGTAAATGGGTGGGACCTAGTTGCCAGTCTGGTTGCACGAGTAAACACCTGTTGAGGAGGCACCAGTGACTTAATTTCGTTTTTTATCCAAGTGCCATATAAATTTCATCTAGTTAACAGATATTTCTGTCACAATTATATTGTATGAGGAAGAGGGTTATTAATAACACTGTTTTGTTTAGGTCCTTCTTTAAAAAAGATAATGGATGGTGATACACACGTACGCATGAGGGTACAGTGGGTGAACGTTAAAGTGAAGTCTACAAATATAGAGGATTGAGGAAAGGATAAAAGATGAACGGGATTTCAAGAAGACAGAAAAGGGCAATCCACCAGTACGTAGGGAGTTCAGTCAGTTAAGTGCCATATGTGAAACACGCTTGGGCGATCATGTCTCTGAAGAGACATGACTGACTGGGCAGAAGATTAACCAGCAGTATGTTGCCATTGCTTTCTGCGGAAGATTGGTTGCCAGCCAAGGCTATAGAACCCAATCTGTCCTGTTATTTAACCCATAACTGGACGGAAGAGACGGATTAATATCTTCCCAAGAAGAGTTACAGGGAGTGAAATTGAGGAAGAAGACTGAGAATAGGGAGGATTTTGGAAAGCACCGGAAGTTCAAAAAAAAAAAACAGCCGGTGTAGAAGTTGTTGTCATATTTAGCTATTTCAACTGTAAAAGTTTGGGACCTAGTTTCTAATCTAGTCAATCAGTTAAGTGCCATACGTGATACACGCTTGAGCAATCATGTCTCAAAAGAGACATGACTGACTGAGCAGAGGTTTATCCCGCAGTAGGTTGCCATTATATTCTGCGGTAGACTGGTTGCCAGCCAAGGCTATAAAGCCCAATTTGTTCTGTTATTTAACCCATAACTGGAGGAAAGAGACAGATTAATACCTTTCCAAAGGGTATTTGCGCGTAAGTGAATGCAACGAATTTAACTAAACTTCAAACTCGGCTCCAATCTAGTAGCATGCTTAAATATATATAGTCCGTGAAAAAGAAGTCTTTTCAGACCTGTTGCCATAAAACTATTTTCAGAAAAGACACGTGGGAACAACGTCAAGTCTGTGGGAATGTGACTAAAATCAAAATGCCTGATCAGGATCTATTAAATTAAAGGTCCTGTTTTGGATTTTGTCAAGAATCTGGATATGTACAGTCGGAGAACCAGAAAACATATGAAATAATATTCAATGCAGTGACAAATGGTAAATGGTGGTGGGAAACTGGTTGAAGACGAGATAACAGGCAAGGGTCAATAAAATAACAGGCCTTTTTTTTAGAGTTTGTCAGTAATCTCGAGATGCTTCTGCTCGGACGAGCTTAAGTCACTGATGCCTCCTCAACAGGTGTTTACTCGTGCAACCAGACTGGCAACTGGGTCCCACACATTCACAGTCAGGTTAGCCAAATGCAGACGACAATTCTACTCCTGCAGCTTCTTCTCTCGCACTTTCCGCCTGTGGAACTCGCTCCCGTATTCTTGCTTTCCTGACGGCTACAACCTCCAGAAATTTAAATGCAAAGTTAATACTCATCTACTAACCACTGGACTCCAGCTCTCTCCCTACCCCCGTATAACCTTCCCTTTCTCTCCACCTATGTATCTGTCATCGCATTGTTCCTTTCTAACTAGTTTGTACTCGTCACTCTTTTCTAATTAATATTTTTACATTTATGTAACCCGCTGCACATCAGTGGCGTTTCCGCCTTTCTCGGGGTGAAATGATTAATATATATATATATATATATATATAGCCGGGGTAGCAAACCAGATGGGGTATCAATATTCGATACAGGGGCTATTAGTAGATTTATAAATATTAAGCTTCATTGAATTCCAGATCTAACCCAGTGAAATACACATCTGAATTTCCTTTTATATGTTGTATCCATTCGAGAATATATGGCGATTATGGCTCTCCAAACCTTCCAATTTTATAGCACTGAATAAATATTATCTTTTTGGTATCTCACCTAATCTCTGTTCTATGAACAATCCATATGTTGTACGCCTACTTATATACAGAAATGGAATGTTTCTATCCTCATAAAATCCGTGGACACTATTCGGGTAGGCGGGGAGTGATCATACTGATCCAAATCCTCCCTTGGTCAACTCTCTGTCACCGGGCAAAGAGGACCCCGCGTGTGACTCCACCGAAGAGTAGCGTCTCGTCTGGTGGTGAACAGCCAAGAGCCCGACCTGGCCTTAAGCAGGGTCTACGGGATATTTTTGTTTAAGCTTAAGGGTATAGAATCCCCACTTTAATTGACCTTGTATCGCAACAACCTTGGGTTTCCGTCCTAGTTGGAAGATGGTAAATACCAAGTGATTATACTAACTAGCAGTTTACTAGCAGTGTATCTAATTCACAGAGCATGCGAGTGTTGTACATGTTGATATACTATTATTCCCAACTTCCGCTTGGTGATTACTCACGCAGTAACCGTTTAGTGTTAAAAAAAACTATACAATCTCAGTAGGTAAGTCATGCTCAACATTACTTTCTTCCGATTACCTTCAGTAAGTCACGTGACGATCACGTTCTCTAATGCCCCTTTTTTCATTATGTGCCCTAGAAATTTCTTCTTTTTTTTTAATTATATCTATACGTATCGTTTTTTTATTTCATTTTCCCTAAAAACTTGTCGTTGCTAGCATGTTCAGTCCGGGATATTGTCATCATCTTTCTGTAGAATCATATTTCTATAGCCGCAATTCTTTTCTTCATTTGTGGAGTCATTGTTTAGCATGAACGTCCCTATGAAAAAATCGTCATTATATACCCTATTTACAATGTTCTGACAATGGACCTCAATTTTATTGTCATTATTACGACGTTTCGGCCGTCGTACCCTCTGGCTTTCTTCAGGTGCTTAGAATTTCCAACTGAACCTTTTATTATACTAACTGTGATATACTATATATATATATACTGTGATATACTATTCTAATTTCATGCGCGATATTGAGATGGTTAGTTCCAATGACTTGACCCAAATTGTTGTGAGTTCAAAAATTGTTGTGAGTTCAATACCAGCCTACAGCAGTAGTGAACAAATAACTTAAAGAGTTAAGTTAAAGGGAGATAACTACATGGATACCAAAAGTGGTATCGCACATGGAATGAGAATGATATACTCCAGTAGACAATAATCTGAACAATGTAAATAGTTTAAATACCATCTCATCTCAGAAGTATCGACACTCATTGATATTATAGGTCTTTCGCAATTTCTTTGTTTCTAATAAAATATTCCTGTTTCTTAATACGTTGCTTAGCTTCTGAAAATAATTTTTTTCGTTATTCAAATACGTCTTCCGATTTCGGAGTCAATTTTTCTGTGCTCTGTAAAACACTTCCTAGATAAAAAAAATTATTTTTAACTTGCTTGATTTCGTTGCCTCCAACTTGTAATTCAGATTTTGAGCTGCCCGTTTTGCTCACAGCAATAAGTACTGTTTTTGAAAATTTGATCCTTTATTTTCATCAAACCAAGTCACCTAGAAACTTATCCTAACACCTGGATATAGCACTTTGCACTGTTTTCGTCCATAAACAGACCCTCGATAGAGTCACACTCTGATCGAAGACAGAGAGTTGGATAATTGTGAGTTTTCTCGTAACTCTACATATTTAAGTAATGGCTTTGTGGTGCAGTGAATATCGGCTTGGAACGAGAAATCGGGGAGCCGAGTTCGAAATCCAGTTGAATTCATTGCATTCACTTACGCGCAAATTCCCTTATGGATTAAATAGCAGGACAAATTGGGTTCTATAGCCTTGGCTGGTGACCAGTCTACCGGAGAAAGCAACCTACTGCGGGATAATCTTCTGCCCAGTCAGTCATGTCTTTTTCGAGACATGATCGCCCAAGCGTTTATCACGTATAGCACTTAATCTTTGTAACTTACACGCTGTAAATAAAACAAAATACGAATTCTTCTCCTCTAATATGCCGGGTACCTTCAGGTCATAGGCGATATGACACGCCATGTCTTCCTGTTCCTTGTAGCTCTTAATAAGTTTCGTATTTTTTGCCACGACTCCCAAACACTGATCTGCCATCCACTTGCTCAAGTCCAAGAATGTTTCTCAATGCTTTTTTCTGAACTTCTTTACCTCAACCTGTCTTGTGGCTATCAGGGTTTTCAAGCCTTCCTTCCTCATTACGTACCCCAGAAATTTCAACTGCCTCTCTCTGATGTAAAGTATAAGTTTCATTTTTTTATTGTTTATATATTCTCTGAAATCTGTAGTACCATATTTCTGTTGCTTTAAGACTTTTCTTCCTCACTGAGGAGATAGCCCAGCCCTCATAGCCATACAACGAAGGACATTTCAGGACTTTTTTTTGTTTGGTTCCAACGTACTTTTGTCTCTTAATACTCTTCTTAGCTTTTAGAATGCAACTTTGGCCATCTCAACACGTCGTCGGATCTCAGTGTCACACTTTCCGTCCTCTGTTAGTATTCTTCCCAGATATTTAATTTTCTGCAACTGCTTGATTTTAATAACCTCGATTTTTTAATATGCAAATTTGGTTCATCCTTTTGCTGATAACCATGCTTTCTATCTTACAATTCTTGCAGTTTATACTAATACTATTCTTCTAGCTTCTCGTCGTTAACTTCCGTAGGAGGTTTTGGAGATAGTTATGTAGTCGTGTCTAATAACAATGAAAAAAATGAAATATCTAAATGTGGCAAGACAAGTATCTGGCTTTGACAGAACACAGCCAAACATGGAGACATACGCAAATCTACAACTAGAAAGGTTGAATCTCTGTGTCAGCAAAAAATGTTTTCCTCGTCAAATTCCATCTTGCATATCTATTAATCTAACATCCGTCCGTGCATTTAATACGGTTCTCTGGCTATGCACCTCAAGGTTTTCATCAAGATCTTAAGACGGATCTGCAATGTAATCGGTCCTTCACTCACTTTCTCACCGACGAGACTTGCATTAATACAGTTCTCATATCTGGTCGGGTTCTCTGGGTATTCATCTCAAGGTTTTCATCAAGATCTTAAGACAGATCTGCAATGTAATCGGACCATCACTCACTTTCTCACCGACGTGACTTGCCTTAATAAAGTTGTCATATCTGGTCGGGTTCTCTGGCTATTCATCTCAAGGTTCCCAAAAAGATCTCAAGACGGATCTACAAAGTAATCGGTCCTTCATTCACTTTCTCACCGACGAGACTTGCCTTAATACTGTTGTCATATCTGGTCGAGTTCTCTGGCTATTCATCTCAAGGTTTTCATCAAGATCTTAAGACAGATCTGCAATGTAATCGGTCCTTCACTCACTTTCTCACCGACGAGACTTGTCTTAATACTGTTGTCATATCTGGTTCGATTCTCTGGCTATTCATCTCAAGGTTCCCAAAAAGATCTCAAGAAAAATCTGCAATGTAATCGGACTTCACTCACTTTCTCACCGACGAGACTTGCCTTAATACTGTTGTCATATCTGGTCGAGTTCTCTGGCTATTCATCTCAAGGTTTTCATCAAGATCTTAAGACAGATCTGCAATGTAATCGGTCCTTCACTCACTTTCTCACCGACGAGACTTGTCTTAATACTGTTGTCATATCTGGTTCGATTCTCTGGCTATTCATCTCAAGGTTCCCAAAAAGATCTCAAGAAAAATCTGCAATGTAATCGGACTTCACTCACTTTCTCACCGACGAGACTTGCCTTAATACTGTTGTCATATCTGGTCGAGTTCTCTGGCTATTCATCTCAAGGTTCTCAACAAGATCTTAAGACGGATCTACAATATAGTCGGTCCTTCACTCACTTTCTCGCCGACGAGCCTTGCCTTAATAAAGTTGTTATATCTGGTCGGGTTCTCTGGCTATTCATCTCAAGGTTTTCATCAAGATCTTAAGACTGATCTGCAATGTAATCTGTCCTTCACTCACTTTCTCACCGACGTGACTTGCATTAATACTGTTGTCATATCTGGTCGGGTTCTCTGGCTATTCATCTCAAGGTTTTCATCAAGATCTTAAGACGGATCTACAATGTAATCGGTCCTTCACTCACTTTCTCACCGACGAGACTTGCCTTAATACTGTTGTCATATCTGGTCGAGTTCTCTGGCTATTCATCTCAAGGTTCTCAACAAGATCTTAAGACGGATCTGCAATGTAATCGGTTCTTCACTCACTTTCTCACCGACGAGACTTGCCTTAATACTGTTGTCATATCTGGTCCGGTTCTCTAGCTATTCATCTCAAGGTTCTCAACAAGATCTTAAGACAAATCTGCAATGTAATCGGACTTCACTCACTTTCTCACCGACGAGACTTGCCTTAATACTGTTGTCATATCTGGTCGAGTTCTCTGGCTATTCATCTCAAGGTTCTCAACAAGATCTTAAGACGGATCTACAATGTAATCGGTCCTTCACTCACTTTCTCACCGACGAGCCTTGCCTTAATACAGTTGTCATATCTGGTCGGGTTCTCTGGTATTCATCTCAAGGTTCTCAACAAGATCTTAAGACAGATCTGCAATGTAATCGGACCATCACTCACTTTCTCACCGACGTGACTTGCCTTAATACTGTTGTCATATCTGCTCGGGTTCTCTAGCTATTCATCTCAAGGTTCTCAACAAGATCTTAAGACGGATCTGCAATGTAATCGGTCCTTCACTCAATTTCTCACGGACGAGACTTGCCTTAATATTGTTGTCATATCTGCTCGGGTTCTCTGGCTATTCATCTCAAAGTTCTCAACAAGATCTTAAGACGGATCTACAATATAGTCGGTCCTTCACTCAATTTCTCACCGACGAGCCTTGCCTTAATACTGTTGTCAAATCTGGTCGGGTTCTCTGACTATTCATCTCAAGGTTCTCAACAAGATCTTAAGACGGATCTGAAATGTAATCGGTCCTTCACTCACTTTCTCACCGACGAAACTTGCCTTAATACTGTTGTCATATCTGGTCGGGTTCTCTGGCAATATATCTCAAGGTTCTCAACACGATCTTAAGACGGATCTACAATGTAATCGGTCCTTCACTCACTTTCTCGCCGACGAGACTTGCCTTAATACTGTTGTCATATCTGGTCGAGTTCTCTGGCTATTCATCTCAAGGTTTTCATCAAGATCTTAAGACGGATCTGCAATGTAATCGGTCCTTCACTCACTTTCTCACCGACGAGACTTGCCTTAATACTGTTGTCATATCTGGTCCGGATCTCTGGCTATTCATCTCAAGGTTCTCAACAAGATCTTAAGACGGATCTGCAATGTAATCGGTTCTTCACTCACTTTCTCACCGACGAGACTTGCCTTAATACAGTTGTCATATCTGGTCGAGTTCTCTAGCTATTCATCTCAAGGTTCTCAACAAGATCTTAAGACGGATCTACAATGTAATCGGTCCTTCACTCACTTTCTCACCGACGAGCCTTGCCTTAATACAGTTGTCATATCTGGTCGGGTTCTCTGGTATTCATCTCAAGGTTCTCAACAAGATCTTAAGACAGATCTGCAATGTAATCGGACCATCACTCACTTTCTCACCGACGTGACTTGCCTTAATAATGTTGTCGTATCTGCTCGGGTTCTCTAGCTATTCATCTCAAGGTTCTCAACAAGATCTTAAGACGGATCTACAATGTAATCGGTCCTTCACTCAATTTCTCACGGACGAGACTTGCCTTAATATTGTTGTCATATCTGCTCGAGTTCTCTGGCTATTCATCTCAAAGTTCTCAACAAGATCTTAAGACGGATCTACAATATAGTCGGTCCTTCACTCAATTTCTCACCGACGAGCCATTGCCTTTATACTGTTGTCAAATCTGGTCGGGTTCTCTGACTATTCATCTCAAGGTTCTCAACAAGATCTTAAGACGGATCTGAAATGTAATCGGTCCTTCACTCACTTTCTCACCGACGAAACTTGCCTTAATACTGTTGTCATATCTGGTCGGGTTCTCTGGCAATATATCTCAAGGTTCTCAACACGATCTTAAGACGGATCTACAATGTAATCGGTCCTTCACTCACTTTCTCACCGACGAGACTTGCCTTAATACTGTTGTCATATCTGGTCGAGTTCTCTGGCTATTCATCTCAAGGTTTTCATCAAGATCTTAAGACGGATCTGCAATGTAATCGGTCCTTCACTCACTTTCTCACCGACGAGACTTGCCTTAATACTGTTGTCATATCTGGTCCGGTTCTCTGGCTATTCATCTCAAGGTTCTCAACAAGATCTTAAGACGGATCTGCAATGTAATCGGTTCTTCACTCACTTTCTCACCGACGAAACTTGCCTTAATACTGTTGTCATATCTGGTTGGGTTCTCTGGCAATATATCTCAAGGTTCTCAACACGATCTTAAGACGGATCTACAATGTAATCGGTCTTTCACTCACTTTCTCACCGACGAGACTTGCCTTAATACTGTTGTCATATCTGGTCGCGTTCTCGGGCTATTCATCTCAAGGTTCTCAACAAGATCTTAAAACCGATCTGCAATGTAATCGGTCCTTCACTCACTTTCTCACCGACGAGACTTGCCTTAATACTGTTGTCATATCTGGTCGGGTTCTCTGGCTATTCATCTCAAGGTTTTCATCAAGATCTTAAGACGGATCTGCAATGTAATCGGTCCTTCACTCACTTTCTCACCGACGAGACTTGCATTAATACTGTTGTCATATTTGGTCGGGTTCTCTGGCTATTCATCTCAAGGTTTTTATCAAGATCTTATGACGGATCTGATATGTAATCGGACCTTCACTCACTTTTTCACCGACGAGCTTTGCCATAATAATGTTGTCATATCTGGTCGGGTTCTCTGGCTATTCATCTCAAGGTTCTCAACAAGATCTTAAAACGGATCGACAATGTAATCGGTCCTTCACTCACTTTCTCACCGACGAGACTTGCCTTAATACTGTTGTCATATCTGGTCGAGTTCTCTGGCTATTCATCTCAAGGTTTTCATCAAGATCTTAAGACGGATCTGCAATGTAATCGGTCCTTCACTCACTTTCTCACCGACGAGACTTGCCTTAATACTGTTGTCATATCTGGTCCGGATCTCTGGCTATTCATCTCAAGGTTCTCAACAAGATCTTAAGACGGATCTACAATGTAATCGGTCCTTCACTCACTTTCTCACCGACGAGCCTTGCCTTAATACAGTTGTCATATCTGGTCGGGTTCTCTGGTATTCATCTCAAGGTTCTCAACAAGATCTTAAGACAGATCTGCAATGTAATCGGACCATCACTCACTTTCTCACCGACGTGACTTGCCTTAATACTGTTGTCATATTTGCTCGGGTTCTCTAGCTATTCATCTCAAGGTTCTCAACAAGATCTTAAGATGGATCTGCAATGTAATCGGTCCTTCACTCAATTTCTCACGGACGAGACTTGCCTTAATATTGTTGTCATATCTGCTCGAGTTCTCTGGCTATTCATCTCAAAGGTCTCAACAAGATCTTAAGACGGATCTACAATATAGTCGGTCCTTCACTCAATTTCACACCGACGAGCCTTGCCTTAATACTGTTGTCAAATCTGGTCGGGTTCTCTGATTATTCATCTCAAGGTTCTCAACAAGATCTTAAGACGGATCTGAAATGTAATCGGTCCTTCACTCACTTTCTCACCGACGAAACTTGCCTTAATACTGTTGTCATATCTGGTCGGGTTCTCTGGCAATATATCTCAAGGTTCTCAACACGATCTTAAGACGGATCTACAATGTAATCGGTCCTTCACTCACTTTCTCACCGACGAGACTTGCCTTAATAGTGTTGTCATATCTGGTCGAGTTCTCTGGCTATTCATCTCAAGGTTTTCATCAAGATCTTAAGACGGATCTGCAATGTAATCGGTCCTTCACTCACTTTCTCACCGACGAGACTTGCCTTAATACTGTTGTCATATCTGGTCCGGTTCTCTGGCTATTCATCTCAAGGTTCTCAACAAGATCTTAAGACGGATCTGCAATGTAATCGGTTCTTCACTCACTTTCTCACCGACGAAACTTGCCTTAATACTGTTGTCATATCTGGTCGGGTTCTCTGGCAATATATCTCAAGGTTCTCAACACGATCTTAAGACGGATCTACAATGTAATCGGTCCTTCACTCACTTTCTCACCGACGAGACTTGCCTTAATACTGTTGTCATATCTGGTCGCGTTCTCGGGCTATTCATCTCAAGGTTCTCAACAAGATCTTAAAACCGATCTGCAATGTAATCGGTCCTTCACTCACTTTCTCACCGACGAGACTTGCCTTAATACTGTTGTCATATCTGGTCGGGTTCTCTGGCTATTCATCTCAAGGTTTTCATCAAGATCTTAAGACGGATCTGCAATGTAATCGGTCCTTCACTCACTTTCTCACCGACGAGACTTGCATTAATACTGTTGTCATATTTGGTCGGGTTCTCTGGCTATTCATCTCAAGGTTTTTATCAAGATCTTATGACGGATCTGAAATGTAATCGGACCTTCACTCACTTTTTCACCGACGAGCTTTGCCATAATAATGTTGTCATATCTGGTCGGGTTCTCTGGCTATTCATCTCAAGGTTCTCAACAAGATCTTAAAACGGATCTACAATGTAATCGGTCCTTCACTCACTTTCTCACCGACGTGACTTGACTTAATAGTGTTGTCATATCTGGTCGGGTTCTCTGGCTATTCATCTCAAGGTTCTCAACAAGATCTTAAGACGTATCTGCAATGTAATCGGTCCTTCACTCACTTTCTCACCGACGAGACTTGCCTTAATAAAGTTGTCATATCTGGTCGCGTTCTCTGGCTATTCATCTCAAGGTTCTCAACAAGATCTTAAGACGGATCTGCAATGTAATCGGTCCTTCACTCACTTTCTCACCGACGAGACTTGCCTTAATAAAGTTGTCATATCTGGTCGGGTTCTCTGGCTATTCATCTCAAGGTTCTCAACAAGATCTTAAGAAGGATCTGCAATGTAATCGGTCCTTCACTCACTTTCTCACCGACGAGACTTGCCTTAATACAGTTGTCATATCTGGTCGGGTTCTCTGGCTATTCATCTCAAGGTTCTCAACAAGATCTTAAGACGTATCAGCAATGTAATCGGTCCTTCACTCACTTTCTCACCGACGAGACTTGCCTTAATATTGTTGTCATATCTGGTCGAGTTTTCTGGCTATTCATCTCAAGGTTCTCAACAAGATCTTAAGACGGATCTGCAATGTATTCGGTCCTTCACTCACTTTCTCACCGACGAGACTTGCCTTAATACTGTTGTCATATCTGGTCCGGTTCTCTAGCTATTCATCTCAAGGTTCTCAACAAGATCTTAAGACAAATCTGCAATGTAATCGGACTTCACTCACTTTCTCACCGACGAGACTTGCCTTAATAATGTTGTCATATCTGGTCGAGTTCTCTGGCTATTCATCTCAAGGTTCTCAACAAGATATTAAGACGGATCTACAATGTAATCGGCCCTTCACTCACTTTCGCACCGACGAGACTTGCCTTAATACTGTTGTCATATCTGGTCGTGTTCTCTGGCTATTCATCTCAAAGTTCTCAACAAGATCTTAAGACGGATCTACAATATAGTCGGTCCTTCACTCAATTTCTCACCGACGAGCCTTGCCTTAATAGTTGTCAAATCTGGTCGGGTTCTCTGACTATTCATCTCAAGGTTCTCAACAAGATCTTAAGACGGATCTGAAATGTAATCGGTCCTTCACTCACTTTCTCACCGACGAAACTTGCCTTAATACTGTTGTCATATCTGGTCGGGTTCTCTGGCAATATATCTCAAGGTTCTCAACACGATCTTAAGACGGATCTACAATGTAATCGGTCCTTCACTCACTTTCTCACCGACGAGACTTGCCTTAATACTGTTGTCATATCTGGTCGAGTTCTCTGGCTATTCATCTCAAGGTTTTTATCAAGATCTTAAGACGGATCTGCAATGTAATCGGTCCTTCACTCACTTTCTCACCGACGAGACTTGCCTTAATACTGTTGTCATATCTGGTCCGGTTCTCTGGCTATTCATCTCAAGGTTCTCAACAAGATCTTAAGACGGATCTGCAATGTAATCGGTTCTTCACTCACTTTCTCACCGACGAGACTTGCCTTAATACTGTTGTCATATCTGGTCCGGTTCTCTAGCTATTCATCTCAAGGTTCTCAACAAGATCTTAAGACAAATCTGCAATGTAATCGGACTTCACTCACTTTCTCACCGACGAGACTTGCCTTAATACTGTTGTCATATCTGGTCGAGTTCTCTGGCTATTCATCTCAAGGTTCTCAACAAGATCTTAAGACGGATCTACAATGTAATCGGTCCTTCACTCACCTTCTCACCGACGAGCCTTGCCTTAATACAGTTGTCATATCTGGTCGGGTTCTCTGGTATTCATCTCAAGGTTCTCAACAAGATCTTAAGACAGATCTGCAATGTAATCGGACCATCACTCACTTTCTCACCGACGTGACTTGCCTTAATACTGTTGTCATATCTGCTCGGGTTCTCTAGCTATTCATCTCAAGGTTCTCAACAAGATCTTAAGACGGATCTGCAATGTAATCGGTCCTTCACTCATTCTCACGGACGAGACTTGCCTTAATCATTGTTGTCATATCTGCTCGGGTTCTCTGGCTATTCATCTCAATGTTCTCAACAAGATCTTAAGACGGATCTACAATATAGTCGGTCCTTCACCACTCCTCACCGACGAGCCTTGCCTTAATACTGTTGTCAACCTGGTCGGGTTCTCTGACTATTCATCTCAAGGTTCTCAACAAGATCTTAAGACGGATCTGAAATGTAATCGGTCCTTCACTCCACTTTCTCACCGACGAAACTTGCTCTTAATACTGTTGTCATATCTGGTCGGAATGCCTCTGCAATATATCTCGTTCTCAACACGATCTTAAGACGGATCTACACGACCGGTCCTTCACTCACTTTCACCGACGAGACTTGCCTTAATACTGTTGTCATATCTGGTCGAGTTCTCTGGCTATTCATCTCAAGGTTTTCATCAAGATCTTAAGACGGATCTGCAACAATCGGTCCTTCACTCACTTTCTCACCGACGAGACTTGCCTTAATACTGTTGTCATATCTGGTCCGGTTCTCTGGCTATTCATCTCATGGTTCTCAACAAGATCTTAAGACGGATCTGCAATGTAATCGGTTCTTCACTCACTTTCTCACCGACGAGACTTGCCTTACTGTTGTCATATCTTGGTCCGGTTCTCTAGCTATTCATCTCAAGGTTCTTTAACAAGATCTTAAGACAAATCTGCAATGTAATCGGACTTCACTCACTTTCTCACCGACGAGACTTGCCTTATTACTCGTCTGTCATTCTGGTCGAGTTCTCTGGCTATTCATCTCAAGGTTCTCAACAAGATCTTAAGACGGATCTACAATGTAATCGGTCCTTCACTCACTTTCACCGACGAGCCTTGCCTTAATACAGTTGTCATATCTGGTCGGGTTCTCTGGTATTCATCTCAAGGTTCTCAATTAGGATCTTAAGACAGATCTGCAACGTAATCGGACCATCACTCACTTTCTCACCGACGCATTTTGCCTTTAATACTGTTGTCATATCTGCTCGGGTTCTCTAGCTATTCATCTCAAGGTTCCTTCAACAAGATCTTAAGACGGATCTGCAATGTAATCGGTCCTTCACTCACTTTCTCACGGACGAGACTTGCCTTAATTATTGTTGTCATATCTGCTCGGGTTCTCTGGCTATTCATCTCAATGTTCTCAACAAGATCTGGTGATCATCTACAATATAACGGTCCTTTCACCACTCCCCTCACCGACGAGCCTTGCCTTAATACTGTCAAATCTGTCGGGTTCTCTGACTATTCATCTCAAGGTTCTCAACAAGATCTGAAGACGGATCTGAATGTAATCGGTCCTTCACCACTTTCTCACCGACGAAACTTGCTCTAATACTGCTTGTCATATCTGGTCGGGTTCTCTGGCAATAGCATTCAAAGGTTCTCAACACGATCTTAAGACGGATCTAATGCAATCGGTCCTTCACCACTTTCTCACCGACGAGACTTGCCTTAATACTGTTGTCATATCTAATGAGTTCTCTGGCTATTCATCTCAAGGTTTTCATCAAGATCTTAAGACGGATCTGGTAACAATCGGTCCTTCACTCACTTTCTCACCGACGAGACTTGCCTTAATACTGTTGTCTATATCTGGTCTGCTCCTCTGGCTATTCATCTCAAGGTTCTCAACAAGATCTTAAGACGGATCTGTACGTAATCTGTTCTTCACTCACTTTCTCTCACCGACGAGACTTGCCTTAATACTGTTGTCATATCTGGTCCGGTTCTCTAGCTATTCATCTCAAGGTTCTCAACAAGATCTTAAGACAAATCTGCAATGTGTATGTAATCGGACTTCACTCACTTCTCACCGACGAGACTTGCCTTAATACTACGTTGTCATATCTGGTCGAGTTCTCTGGCTATTCATCTCAAGGTTCTCAACAAGATCTTAAGACGGATCTACAATGTAATCGGTCCTTCACTCACTTTCTCACCGACGAGCCTTGCCTTAATACAGTTGTCATATCTGGTCGGGTTCTCTGGTATTCATCTCAAGGTTCTCAATTAGATCTTAAGACAGATCTGCAACGTAATCGGACCATCACTCACTTTCTCACCGACGTGACTTGCCTTAATACTGTTGTCATATCTGCTCGGGTTCTCTAGCTATTCATCTCAAGGTTCTCAACAAGATCTTAAGACGGATCTGCAATGTAATCGGTCCTTCACTCACTTTCTCACGGACGAGACTTGCCTTAATATTGTTGTCATATCTGCTCGGGTTCTCTGGCTATTCATCTCAATGTTCTCAACAAGATCTTAAGACGGATCTACAATATAGTCGGTCCTTCACTCACTTTCTCACCGACGAGACTTGCCTTAATACTGTTGTCATATCTGGTCGCGTTCTCGGGCTATTCATCTCAAGGTTCTCAACAAGATCTTAAAACCGATCTGCAATGTAATCGGTCCTTCACTCACTTTCTCACCGACGAGACTTGCCTTAATACTGTTGTCATATCTGGTCGGGTTCTCTGGCTATTCATCTCAAGGTTTTCATAAAGATCTTAAGACGGATCTGCAATGCAATCGGTCCTTCACTCACTTTCTCACCGACGAGACTTGCATTAATACTGTTGTCATATTTGGTCGGGTTCTCTGGCTATTCATCTCAAGGTTTTTATCAAGATCTTATGACGGATCTGAAATGTAATCGGTCCTTCACTCACTTTTTCACCGACGAGCTTTGCCATAATAATGTTGTCATATCTGGTCGGGTTCTCTGGCTATTCATCTCAATGTTCTCAACAAGATCTTAAAACGGATCTACAATGTAATCGGTCCTTCACTCACTTTCTCACCGACGTGACTTGAATTATTAGTGTTGTCATATCTGGTCCGGTTCTCTGGCTATTCATCTCAAGGTTCTCAACAAGATCTTAAGACGGATCTGCAATGTAATCGGTCCTTCACTCACTTTCTCACCGACGAGACTTGCCTTAATAAAGTTGTCATATCTGGTCGGGCTCTCTGGCTATTCATCTCAAGGTTCTCAACAAGATCTTAAGACGGATCTGCAATGTAATCGGTCCTTCACTCACTTTCTCACCGACGAGACTTGCCTTAATAAAGTTGTCATATCTGGTCGGGTTCTCTGGCTATTCATCTCAACGTTCTCAACAAGATCTTAAGACGTATCAGCAATGTAATCGGTCCTTCATTCACTTTCTCACCGACGAGACTTGCCTTAATATTGTTGTCATATCTGGTCGAGTTCTCTGGCTATTCATCTCAAGGTTTTCATCAAGATCTTAAGACGGATCTGCAATGTAATCGGTCCTTCACTCACTTTCTCACCGACGAGACTTGCCTTAATACTGTTGTCATATCTTGTCCGGTTCTCTGGCTATTCATCTCAAGGTTCTCAACAAGATCTTAAGACGGATCTGCAATGTAATCGGTTCTTCACTCACTTTCTCACCGACGAGACTTGCCTTAATACTGTTGTCATATCTGGTCCGGTTCTCTAGCTATTCATCTCAAGGTTCTCAACAAGATCTTAAGACAAATCTGCAATGTAATCGGACTTCACTCACTTTCTCACCGACGAGACTTGCCTTAATACTCTTGTCATATCTGGTCGAGTTCTCTGGCTATTCATCTCAAGGTTCTCAACAAGATCTTAAGACGGATCTACAATGTAATCGGTCCTTCACTCACTTTCTCACCGACGAGCCTTGCCTTAATACAGTTGTCATATCTGGTCGGGTTCTCTGGTATTCATCTCAAGGTTCTCAACAAGATCTTAAGACAGATCTGCAATGTAATCGGACCATCACTCACTTTCTCACCGACGTGACTTGCCTTAATACTGTTGTCATATCTGCTCGGGTTCTCTAGCTATTCATCTCAAGGTTCTCAACAAGATCTTAAGACGGATCTGCAATGTAATCGGCTCTTCACTCAATTTCTCACGGACGAGACTTGCCTTAATATTGTTGTCATATCTGCTCGGGTTCTCTGGCTATTCATCTCAAAGTTCTCAACAAGATCTTAAGACGGATCTACAATATAGTCGGTCCTTCACTCAATTTCTCACCGACGAGCCTTGCCTTAATACTGTTGTCAAATCTGGTCGGGTTCTCTGACTATTCATCTCAAGGTTCTCAACAAGATCTTAAGACGGATCTGAAATGTAATCGGTCCTTCACTCACTTTCTCACCGACGAAACTTGCCTTAATACTGTTGTCATATCTGGTCGGGTTCTCTGGCAATATATCTCAAGGTTCTCAACACGATCTTAAGAGGGATCTACAATGTAATCGTTCCTTCACTCACTTTCTCACCGACGAGACTTGCCTTAATACTGTTGTCATATCTGGTCGCGTTCTCGGGCTATTCATCTCAAGGTTCTCAACAAGATCTTAAAACCGATCTGCAATGTAATCGGTCCTTCACTCACTTTCTCACCGACGAGACTTGCCTTAATACTGTTGTCATATCTGGTCGGGTTCTCTGGCTATTCATCTCAAGGTTTTCATCAAGATCTTATGACGGATCTGCAATGTAATCGGTCCTTCACTCACTTTCTCACCGACGAGACTTGCATTAATACTGTTGTCATATTTGGTCGGGTTCTCTGGCTATTCATCTCAAGGTTTTTATCAAGATCTTATGACGGATCTGAAATGTAATCGGTCCTTCACTCACTTTTTCACCGACGAGCTTTGCCATAATAATGTTGTCATATCTGGTCGGGTTCTCTGGCTATTCTTCTCAAGGTTCTCAACAAGATCTTAAAACGGATCTACAATGTAATCGGTCCTTCACTCACTTTCTCACCGACGTGACTTGACTTAATAGCGTTGTCATATCTTGTCGGGTTCTCTGGCTATTCATCTCAAGGTTCTCAACAAGATCTTAAGACGTATCTGCAATGTAATCGGTCCTTCACCCACTTTATCACCGACGAGACTTGCCTTAATAAAGTTGTCATATCTGGTCGCGTTCTCTGGCTATTCATCTCAAGGTTCTCAACAAGATCTTAAGACGGATCTGCAATGTAATCGGTCCTTCATTCACTATCTCACCGACGAGACTTGCCTTAATAAAGTTGTCATATCTGGTCGGGTTCTCTGGCTATTCATCTCAAGGTTCTCAACAAGATCTTAAGACGGATCTGCAATGTAATCGGTCCTTCACTCACTTTCTCACCGACGAGTCTTGCCTTAATAAATTTGTCATATCTGGTCGGGTTCTCTGGCTATTCATCTCAAGGTTCTCAACAAGATCTTAAGACGTATCAGCAATGTAATCGGTCCTTCACGCACTTTCTCACCGACGAGACTTGCCTTAATATTGTTGTCATATCTGGTCGAGTTTTCTGGCTATTCATCTCAAGGTTCTCAACAAGATCTTAAGACGGATCTGCAATGTAATCTGTCCTTCACTCACTTTCGCACCGACGAGACTTGCCTTAATACTGTTGTCATATCTGGTCCGGTTCTCTAGCTATTCATCTCAAGGTTCTCAACAAGATCTTAAGACAAATCTGCAATGTAATCGGACTTCACTCACTTTCTCACCGACGAGACTTGCCTTAATACTGTTGTCATATCTGGTCGAGTTCTCTGGCTATTCATCTCAAGGTTCTCAACAAGATCTTAAGACGGATCTACAATGTAATCGGCCCTTCACTCACTTTCGCACCGACGAGACTTGCCTTAATACTGTTGTCATATCTGGTCGTGTTCTCTGGCTATTTATCTCAAGGTTCTCAACAAGATCTTAAGTCGGATCTGCAATGTAATCGGTCCTTCACTAACTTTCTCACCGACGAGACTTGCCTTAATACTGTTGTCATATCTGGTCCGGTTCTCTAGCTATTCATCTCAAGGTTCTCAACAAGATCTTAAGACAAATCTGCAATGTAATCGGACTTCACTCACTTTCTCACCGACGAGACTTGCCTTAATACTGTTGTCATATCTGGTCGAGTTCTCTGGCTATTCATCTCAAGGTTCTCAACAAGATCTTAAGACGTATCAGCAATGTAATCGGTCCTTCACTCACTTTCTCACCGACGAGACTTGCCTTTATATTGTTGTCATATCTGGTCGAGTTCTCTGGCTATTCATCTCAAGGTTCTCAACAAGATCTTAAGACGTATTAGCAATGTAATCGGTCCTTCACTCACTTTCTCACCGACGAGACTTGCCTTAATATTGTTGTCATATCTGGTCGAGTTCTCTGGCTATTCATCTCAAGGTTCTCAACAAGATCTTAAGACGTATCAGCAATGTAATCGGTCCTTCACTCACTTTCTCACCGACGAGACTTGCCTTAATACTGTTGTCACATCTGGTCCGGTTCTCTAGCTATTCATCTCAAGGTTCTCAACAAGATCTTAAGTCGTATCTGCAATGTAATCGGTCCTTCACTCACTTTCTCACCGACGAGACTTGCCTTAATATTGTTGTCATATCTGGTCGAGTTCTCTGGCTATTCATCTCAAGGTTCTCAACAAGATCTTAAGACGTATCAGCAATGTAATCGGTCCTTCACTCACTTTCTCACCGACGAGACTTGCCTTAATATTGTTGTCATATCTGGTCGAGTTCTCTGGCTATTCATCTCAAGGTTCTCAACAAGATCTTAAGACGTATCAGCAATGTAATCGGTCCTTCACTCACTTTCTCACCGACGAGACTTGCCTTAATACTGTTGTCATATCTGGTCCGGTTCTCTAGCTATTCATCTCAAGGTTCTCAACAAGATCTTGAGACAAATCTGCAATGTAATCGGACTTCACTCACTTTCTCACCGACGAGACTTGCCTTAATACTGTTGTCATATCTGGTCGAGTTCTCTGGCTATTCATCTCAAGGTTCTCAACAAGATCTTAAGACGTATCAGCAATGTAATCGGTCCTTCACTCACTTTCTCACCGACGAGACTTGCCTTAATATTGTTGTCATATCTGGTCGCGTTCTCTGGCTATTCATCTCAAGGTTCTCAACAAGATCTTAAGACGGATCTGCAATGTAATCGGTCCTTCACTCACTTTCTCACCGACGTGACTTGCTTTCCGTCTGTCTTTTCTACAAATATTTTTATAACAACTGTTCTGACAATTTCTTTCCTAATACTCCCTTCACGTAATTGTTAGCCTGCTACTATATTGGCATCTAGGTCCCAACCTTTTATTGTTGCATGCTTATATATATAATCGCAACCTTTATTCTAACTGCTTATTTTTGCGAAGTTTCGGCTTGTGGAACGCCCTTCCATCAATTTGTTTCCTTGATAGCTGCAATTTGCAAAAATTTAAATGCATCATCATTTGTTATATATCTTCTTGAATCCCATTCATCTTTATCGATTATTCAATACACCTCTGTACCTTATTTTTACTCTTACTGAAATCTGCGCACTTGCGGTGGCTCTGTGTTGCTTGTTGTAAAATGATTTTAAAAAGAAAACATTCAAGTATTCAGAAGTCATTGAACAGAAAACTGAAATATTTTTGGTAGTGAAACATTAAATGGGACTGTCACCAGTAAAACCATTCCAGAAGAAAGAACAGAAATATATACAAATGTCTATTATCGGAAATTTTCCTTTCAGCCGACTGCCGAATTTCTAGAAAGAAAGGTTATTTCTGTTAAGATAGAATAAAAAGAGTGAAAGGAAATGACTTTCTCCATTTTAAATAAGAGGTAGCTTTTCTTCACCTTCTTCCAAATACACGTATTCCTGGAGAATGACTTAAACCAATCTTTATGCTTTTACATTTATCTGTTAGTCATCCTAATCGCTCTTCACAAGCAGATTGATAAAACATTTCTTTGGTTCGTAAGTTTTTATCCGTCCCTAGAAAGCCATCATGATATCAAACCTGGAGATATTTTTACTTGAAGGGATTTCTCTCTGGTATTAACAAAGGTTGACAAATTTGAATTGTTATTATTATCTCCCCCCCCCCAAGAAATAATGCTTGCATAGCTTCACTTTAATAATATTGGCGTTAGTTTCTTTATAGTAAGCCCCCGACTCTAGAATATTTTATGACATAGAATCCTGAATACTTCTTTTTAATCATTTCACACAAAGCAAGGCATTTTTTAGTATTTTCTATTCATTGCTCTTTTAATGTTATTTCTCCTTAGTTGTGATTTTTCTTCATTTTTCTAAACTCTGTAATCCCCACTTGTCTTAGTTGATTTTCTAAGTGCCGCTTAGATGTGGCACAAGGCTGAAAAGATGGGGTACCCAGTGAGGATCGAACTCACTACTCAGTTGTAATAGTTTCTAGCAAGACAAGCTTGCTAAACATTAGACCACTTCAAAGTGCCAACTTGAGCAATTTCAATTCTGATTTTATTCTCGTACACCGTAAGTAGTCAAAATTTTATTCTCACGAGACGAATCTCAGAGTGAAATGCCACTTTCGTCTTTCACCAAGTTTCGCGATTTTTAAATTCTTATTTACTAATCTCCTTACTTTTCTCTTCATCTTGTCGTTGTTTACTGGTTCAGTCGAGCAGCAACACCTGTTACACTTCAAATCATCATCATCATTTATCCATCACACCCAGATGGTGCATAGGGCAGCAATCATCATCATCATCATCATCATCATCATCATTTAACCATCACACCCAGATGGTGCATAGGGCAGCAATCATCATCATCATCATCATTTATCCATCACACCCAGATGGTGCATAGGGCGGCAACTTTTTGTTGCTGTTTCTGTAACAAATTGTTTTTTTACGGGGCTGGCTTGTTAGACCTGCACCCAACCCCCAAACCTGGAAAATCGGTGAACCATTCTTGGTCTGTAACATTCAAGTATTCAGAAGTCATTGAACAGAAAACTGAAATATTCTTGGTAGTGAAACATTAAAGGGGACTGTCACCAGTAAAACCATTCCTGAAGAAAGAACAGAAATATATACAAATGTCTATTATCAGAAATTTTCCTTTCAGCCGACTGTACCGAATTTCTAGAAAGAAAGCGTAAGCGCTTACAGCACCTGGTATTCCCAAATGGTCACCCATTTACGTACTGACCAGACTCGATGTTGCTTAATTTCGGTGATCGGACAGGAACCGCTGTATTCAACACGATATAGCCGTAGACCACGCTTCAAATAGAGGACCCCAAAACAAAAACTAAATACTATGAAGGTATAAAATTACATTTTTTATAGTGAAGATCCTAGCAATATGCAAACAAATAAATTAAATATATCAGTTGTTAAATCATTTCGTTAATCTTCGGAACTTTTCGTAACATTGTCAGTTTACATTTCAGAGCAGAGATCATTATACACTAAAAAAAGAAAACATGTGTTTATAAGGATTAATGCAAGTTAGTATGCTGTGAATCGTTCGTAGCCAAGCAGTTAAAACGCTTCAGATCTATTAATGGCTTCCCCTATATCGCAAGTTTGAATCCCGTCAAATGGCACATATTTTGCTAGCAAAAATTATTAGTCAGGAGAATTATAAATTTGCTTTTTAATTGAATACAAAACATCTTCTGAAGTACGAGTATCTATTAAAAATCATGTTAAAACAAATACATTATATATATAATTACCAACACTGCAAGTTTATTGTGAAATAACTAACATTTTTAAGTTAAATGAGAAGTAATGTATTTGTATTGAAATTAGCAACAATACGTTATATAGGAAAATGAAAAATTAAGCATTTTATATGAAGTTAAACTGTGTTTAAATTATTTAAATTTCGGCATTATATAACTAATACAGGTTTATATGCTACTAAAAATTATCAACCAACCAAAATCCAAATATTTTGATTTCAGCTTTAAATAAACCATAGAGTTTGATATGCCACTAAACAAAATCAACCAACGAAAATCCAAATATTTAGATTTTGGCATTAAATAACCAATAGAGTTTGATATGCCGCTAAACAAAAATCAACCAATCACCTCATTTTCGTTCAAAATTTCTTACTATACACAAGAAACCGCAATAAAAATAAATGCTGCTCGTGTTAAGCGAACCAATAAAAGTATATTCAAAATGTAGCAGAGGCCATTATATATTGAAAAGAAAACTTTTTCTATACGATTAAATTAAAAGTTGTTTCTTTTTAATTACATTTGACACCAATAAGATAACATACTTTTCGAACTGAATCCCTCGTTTACAAAAAGTATTTTCTTGGTAAACGTAGACAAATTGAAAACTATATTATATTTATCGTAAAGATTTCTTTCTTTTTAAAATACTCAACACACCATGTAGATTCATGAGGTTTCTCTGCACCTGTGTGAGCAAAACACATGAGAAAATGTAAACACCGTTTTCTCGGCCAAACTAATTGACTTCTACGCAAACACTTATGAAGAAAACTTGTAAGAAACTTTTATATTTATTGGTACTTCAAAAGGTACAAAAGTTAACAGCAAAAACTGTTTTACTCTTAACTACTGAATAATAAATGAGGACATATATTGTAGGAGAACATTTTCCCAGCAGCGTCGAGCTTATTGAAAACCCATCCTGTTTATAATATAGGTTATTTTTCTACCCACAATGACCTTTCTGCGAGTATGGGCAGAACACCTCATAGGCTGATTATGAAGGAGCGATGCTAGAGCTCTTAAATCTTCGATGCTCTAATTTCAACTCTTCTTTTTAATAACTGGATTGTTTTATTCCAGAAAAACTGACATCCGACTGTTCAAAGAAGACCGTTCTTCATGTTGGTCAAAAGATGCATCAACAACAGATATGACGTCATCATCACTCCGACACTGCCAAATGTTTTTGCCTGTTTGTAGGAAGAATATGGCGAACAACCACATACATAGTTTATCAATTGTTTTTTAGGTCACCTCGACTTCATGTAATGGTTAGTCAGTTTGTCTGGCTAGATCTTATCACAATTAAGTAGTGAATTCGTTCCTCACCAGGTGCCTCAAACTTTCGCTCTTGTGCCACATCTAAGCGCCGCTTGGAAAATCAACTATCGTCTGTTTCGTAAAATGAAAACAAATCAGTTGGTTGGATTTTCAGCCGAACGTCATTACAAAATTTCCTATTTTAATTTGATTTTCACCTTTTTGCTAATAACTAATTAGACTGTATGCTAAAACAGTAAATATGCATTTATATATATATATATATATATATATATATATATATATTGATTCCTTAGACCAGTTACGTTCCTCGTTGTCGCCAGCTAAGAGCTTTGCCGCGAGGACACGCTATGCCAGGTACAAAGGTAGCCTGAAAAGGACTATGAAGGAGTGATGTTTGAGCTGTGAAAACTAGCATGCGTTAATTAACGCGAGTATTGTATTCTGGCCGGCAAGATCCATACTCCAGGAGCCATCGCCCCAGGTAGTACTTCTCCTTTGAGTGGACTGGTTTTATTGCCCGGCGCCTGAGGCGTCCCCAAAATGGGGAAGTGTCGTAGCAGTACGTCTAAATACTGAATACGTTACACGAGATTATCGTCTACTGTTGAACCAATAAAATACGAAGAAAATGACATTTAATAATAATAATAATAATAATAATAATAATAATAATAATAATGTATGGCGTATTTTGTTAAGACTTTGATGATCATACCTCTCCAGAATCCATTCTCCTTTGCAGCTACATTATTAGTAAGCATTTTTCTAATACAACTAGAGTAAAAAAAATGAAAACGAACAATGGCGATTTTATAAGTCTGACTATGCAGGGTGGGGTTTCGGAGAGGGTAACAGGAGAAAGATTGTTAAGAGCTATTAGGGATAGGTGTAATATATTATTTTTTCGTTCCGCAGAAGTAATTGACAGGTACATAAAAAAGCAACAACTATCTTGAAAAGCAATGGACAGCTTGTTTAATTGACACATACATCCGGCCGTAGATAACATCAACAAAGCGACAACCCGGAAAAGCAAAAATGTGTGGGAGTTTTAAGACTATATAAAGTCGAGATTGTTTTGGTTAAAGGAACAGAGATCCTTGCTGGCTTTCGACTCTTGGCGCCCTCTTCGCGTGCACGGCTACCTTAGGCATCTCTGCTTCTCCACATAAGCGTCACCACCGAAAAATAAAACTATTTTGTATATTCTTCTTCCTGTTTGTTGTTTTTCATTGTAATATACTACATAGAGAAATGTGGAAGGCCATGATCACCAACGAAGGAACATGGTACATAGAAGAAGAAGAAGGAGAAGAAGAAGAAGAATGGACTGGTGTTTAGTGCTTTTAATTTTTAATTTCTCCTAGCTCAAATTGAAAGAGCTGCTATTACGGTTAGATATATTCGAAATTTAAACACTCCTTCTGTAACTATTCATTAATATTCTCTACACTAAATGTTCCCGACAGATTAAAAATCTCTATTTGTTTTTGTTTATTCTTCTGTTTGTGTAATTTCTAACCGATTCAGAAAAATTACTTTAATTTATTGATACGCTCTCAATTTTAGAGGCGTCTAAGTATAACAATCTCAGACACATTTCAAGCCTCCGTGTGGTTATCTGAATTGCCAAGTCTGGAAATTCCGTGTTCCTTAGTCATTGCTCATTGACCCATATCCTTGGTCAGCTACAATATTTGCATTCTAGTTTCTTTAGAGATTTGTGCCGTAACATTCTTCTTCTTCTATGTGCCCTGTCCCTTCAGGACGTAGGCGATCATGGCTCTCCACGTCTCTCTATCCCTTGTGGCTCTTAGTATGTTTGCTCCTGTTGCTCCTGGCAACCCCCGTTCCGTCATCCACCTGATCAGTCCCTGCAAATATGTTATCCGCTGCCTTCCTCTGTCTCTCCTTCCTTCTATCTGTCCAGTCAGTATCAGGTTCTCCAGGCTCTCCTTCCTCATTGCGTGTCCCAGGAACTTCAGTTGTCTCTTCCTGATGCTCAGCATCAATTTCCTTTTTGTTGCCATTCTTTCTAACACCTCGTCGTTGCTTGTATGCTCAGTCCACGATATCCGTAGCATCCTTCTGTAGAACCACATTTCGGCCGCTTCCAGATGGAATTAATACTTTCATTCTATGAAAGAATTTTGATTATAGCTACGATAATACGGTGAAGAAAACAAAAACGTCAGGCGACACAAACTGTTTGGACAGCTATTTTGGGAGTTAGTTGCGCATCCTACCCTCTTAGTTAGATCATCTGCTACAAAATGTGATTATTAGGTTTGAAAATGATAAAAAATGAGCCATTTTCTTCTGTCAGTTATTTGAAAAAATTTAAAATGGACGAAAGATTCTGAATGGTCCTTAATTATAATAATACCAATAAGTTGTGGTGTAATGGATATCGGCTCGGAATGATGAATCCGAGTTCGAATTCTTGTCAAATTCGTTTGATTCGCTAACGAATCAAATTAAAATCTATAGCATTCCTCGACAACCAGTCTGCCGTAGAAAGTAATGGCAACCTACTACGGGGAAATTTCTTCCTAGTCAGTCATGTCTTGAAAGAGACATAACCGTCTAAACACGTATAACTCATGACACTAAACTGACTGATCCTGATTAAATAATTGCAAACCAGGAAAGATTGGCTTCTATACCAGTGGTTGGCGATTAGACTAGCGCAGAAAGTAATGGCAACCTACTACAGGGAATTTTTCGTAATCCGCCATGATCGCCCAAACGGGTATCATTTATGGCAATTAACTGACTGCCTGACTAATAATAACAACAAAAAAGATTAAGACCAAAAATTAAAAAAAAACAGTGGTCAACTAGTGTATGTCTGGAGATAACGTTTGTTAGGTGAGCAGTTTTGTAACTAAAATGATATATATGTAGAAATGGAGCATTGATTGCGAACGAATAAATTTAAATTAAATGTTCAATTACACTTCCTAACTTAAAGTTACTCCCAGAGTGTTCACTCATCAGGTAGTTAGATCATTAGATGAAATCTATCCAAATTCCTGACAATCGGGTACTCTATCTGTTAAAATTCGAGTCCTGAGTATAAGTTGAACATTTAATTTCATTTGTTTGGAACTGTTATCATAGGTTAAATTTTACAAATTCAACAGTAAAATGATGGGACCTTCCCGCCAATCTAGTACTGCTTTTAAGTTCATAAAGTTTATGTACCAAAGAGGAAGTGATATTTGAACAATTATCATGAAAGCACTTAGTAAAAATGCACAGGGAAGCTACGTTACAACGGTAGAAAAGGGAATGAAGCCTAGATGCCAGGTCTACTTCAACAGCTTCTTTTGTCGCACTGTGGAATTCCCTTCCATTTACTTGCTTTCCCGAGTGCTACAATCTCCAAGAATTTAAATCTAAAGTCAATAGTCATCTCATATTTCACTAACCTGCATCCTCTCTCTCATGCTCCCTTCTCCGTCCACTTCTCTCTCAGTAGTATTTTCATCCTTGTCTTACCCACTTCCAGACACCCCCTGTAACCTTGCCGCCAATTTAGTATTGTGTTTAAATTCATAAAGTCTATGTGCCAATGAGGAAATATCATCTGAACAAATATCATGAAAGTATTTAGTAAAAAGGCTACATTACAATGGTTGGAAAGGGAACGAATCCGAGATACTAGCTCGAGACAAATAACATAGCAGAGTCTTCATTGACTTACTTTTATCTAGAATACCTAAATAAATAGCAGAAACACTAGAACATGATGCGACAACAATGTCCAATACATCGGGTAATGGTAGATATATAACTGTATAAGATAGATTCCGGTGATCAAATTTTCATGGCACGATTTATTGAACTTAGCAGCAGACCTAGCAATTGATTGAATATAATATATATTTCCAATTCATATCAGCGGAAATATTAGCCCGGAAAGGCTCAAGAAGTGACTCACCTAGAAGTAAGCATGAAAATGACGTTTTCTCAGATGAGAGCATTTAGTTTTGTAAACTTCAAAATTAAGAAACCCTTTCTTGCTCCACTGAACAACAGATTTTAGGAGAGTTTTTTTTTTAATCAGGTGCCAATTTAGCTTTACCGAAAAGTTCAGAGTTACTATTAAAAAAAATAGTTATGTTACCAGCATAAATACTGAGTAGGGAATTGATAACATGAGGAATGTCGTTGATGAAAATTAAGAAAACATAGTTCCAAGGATAGAGCTCATACAAATGGCGACCCTTGAGGCAATGGAACGCCAGACAGCTTTGCTCTTAGGTCATTGGGACATGCAACGCCTCTACCAGGACAAAGAGGACTATATACATTTTACACTGTACGTCAGAGTGAATAGTTGGTTATCATATGTACGACTTTGACTTATTATTTTTTAAATGATAAACGATTGATTTGGTTTATTTTGTTTTACGGTATATTTGTTACTAATTTCGACAAGATTTTTAGGATAGGTTTGTATTAATATAATATATAGATTTTGTAAGAAATTAGTTTGTAGATCAGAATTCTTTGACGTATTTTTATGAGGAGGGTTTTTGTCGAGAAACAAATGAATTGCAGATAATATTTTTCTCCTTCAAAAATTTATTGCCGGTAATATTTTTTCCTTCAAAAATGTATTGCTGATATTTTCGAAAAATATCGCCTAAAGTTTTATTATAAAATCTATTTTTATACTTTCATATTGGCTTGAACCCAGTTTAGGGGTTACCTATTTGTTCATAGCTTAGACCCCAAAACATGCTACCACGCAGGGTCAGGATAGACCTGGAAACAACAGCAATTAAGAAATGATTCCACGCAAATCTCTCAATCAGAGGCCTCTCACCGGATGTAGTTTATGATCATACCTATGATTCGGGTGTCGTTTATCGCCATACCCAGGAGGCGGCGATAATTGAAACGAATCAGCAAATAAGAAAATTATCATTAAATATATCAAAACAATTTTATTACTGTTGTTGCTAAAAATAAATATTTGAGAGATAAGAGGAATGAAATCCTATATATATATATATTTTAACCAATAATATCCTATCAGAAGCTTTGTTTGATAAACAATCATTATAAGAACAAATACCGCCAAATACTTATTAAAGGTTGTTTTAGATCTACCAAGTTTTATTTTTGGAACATTTAGAAAATAAAAATAATAACTCCCTTCACCAATTTCACAAATTCTAGAAAAACATTTTGAAACAGTATGAAATTGTTTTCTCGCGAATGAAAACCTTGTATTCAAATGCCAACAACCCCATCTGCAATTAAATTTTTAATCCACGTACGGAGATAAAAATAGAAGCATGCTGCTTCTGGAGGTTTAAATATTTCAGGGGATAGTTCCATCTAAACGTGCGTACACACGCACCCACACACATGAACACAATGTAAAAGAGGAGCCAGGATCCCTCGATTAAGACCTGGTCTATGCACACAGAGCTGACCGTTATGAAGTAAGTTGTCTATACATTTCACACTGTACTACAAACACAAACTTCCCTGCAAGGGAAACTGAAAATTTTACTGTTATTGGATATTTATGAAATGTTATTTCAGCTACATCTCAGTCAGTTAAGTGCCATACGTGATACACGCTTGGGCGATCATGTCTCGAAAGAGACATGACTGACTGGGTAGAAGATTATCCCGCAGTAGTTTGTCATTGCTTTCTGCGACCAAGGCTATAGAACCCAATCTGTCCTGCTATTTAACCAATAATGAAAGGAAGAGACGGATTAATACCTTTCCCAAGGGTATTTGCGCGTAAGTGAATACAATGGATTCAACTGGAATTCGAACTCGGCTCGCCGATTTCTCGTTCCGAGCCGATATCCACTGTACCACAACGCACATTCTCAGCTACACCTACGTTTCCTTAAAAAATAACTTTTTCTACGTTTCATTTCAACCTTTTGATCGTGCTGTTTTTGGCTATTTCAAATAATTGGAGTTCGGGCACTCAATTAAAAACAGAAAAACTTGGTAGACCTATTCTAAAATAAAAAACGATAACAATGCAAAAATATTTTATTAAATTATGCTAGAGGAAGTAAATATATATTTACCACAAACTTAACCAGGGTTCTTAGCCATTTTCGAATTGTGGACCCCATTTAGTCGCGAAAACCTCTAAGGACAGCAGGATACCAAATCTGGCCTGAGGCTGCTTGGTATTGGAAAGAATTATTGGCAACTTGGCAAAACAATTAAAAGGCATTATTTCACAGGTTCGATACTGCGTTGTCATAAAATCTATTCCACAGTCGCAACATAAAAGCACATTTGCAACAGAAAATTTCAAAGCGTCAGCGGTATGTTGGCCATATTCCGAATTATTACTCTCTTTCGCTGAAATCATAAGAATTTGGTTGAAATTACTTGGAATATAATTTGGAAAATAATACATTATAAGTTTGCACCTGGCATCAAACGCTTTTTCGAAAGAAAAAGACAATTATCAAAGGACATGTGTAAAGAAATATAAGATATCGAATATATATATATATATATATATATATATATATATATATATATATATATATATATATGTTCCTCGGGTTTAGGTTAAGTATGGCGTCTTTTCTTTTTAGAGCAATTTGTGGTTTCTGTGGGTACCGATCGTTATTCATATATATATATATATATATATATATATATATATATATGTGTGTGTGTGTGTGTGTGTGTGTGTGTGTGTGTGTGTGTGTGTGTGTATGTGGAGGGGTGAAGCAGTTCAAGATATATATAAATATATATAGTTCTATAAGAAAGCAAATCGAGAAATATAACATATGTATATATATGTTTAAATTATTTGTTTAAATATCATTTTAAATGGATACTCGTGTGTGAGTAGATTCTCAGCTTTGTAATAATTAAACAAACGGTATAGTATTTTTATCTACCGGCCTGAATAATCGAGAAATCTTTTAGTAAAATATACGACCTCATAATATTTACCTAACAAGATTTCTCGATTATTCGGGCCGGTAGAGAAAAATAAATATACTAAATAAAAGTATCTACTCAAATACGAATATCCATAAAAATAATGTTTAAAAAAATAAATTAAAAATATGTCGCAGTTAAATTCATTTCTTAAAAGTTTTCGTAAAATTTCGTAAATATATATGTATATATATGAAGCACTTTAGAAAATACGTTTGTAATATGTGTATATGAAGCAGATCGAGAAATATATAAGTATATATATATATATATATATATATATATATATTCGTAAATGTAATGTTTGAATACATATATATATATATATATATATATATATATATATATATAATATTTAAATCCCAGAAAAAGTGTACATAGGTAAAGTCCCAAAATCCCGATATTATTAAAAAAAGTTGTATCAATATTAAACATGATTAAAGTGGAGGGTTTGATGGAAATACTATTATCTATGTTACAGAGCCAAATATGTATATTATATCAATAAACGCCGACAATTACATTTCATTGCTGATAAAATGAGAGCTATCTCGCTGAAGTAGCTATTCAACAAAATGAAATATATATATATATATATATATATATATATATATATATATATATATATATAATTATTTATAAATGAAACTTTGTCTGTGTGTGTGTCTCTGTGTGTGTGTGTCCGTTACCTATAGACTCCGAAACGGCTCAACCGATTTTCTTGAAAACTTATACATTTGTACTATAAGCGTCTGCGAGAGTTCTTAGGTAGGCTTTCTGTCGAGATACCCTCGATAAATATCGAAAATCGATAATCGAAAAAATCGAGTTATAAAAGGCGTGGTCCAATTTTAATAAAATTTGATACACTCATAGACAAAGACATAAGAAACGATATTCAGAAGTTTCAATGTTGCAGTTCTGACAATATTACAATAAATAGATAATATATATATATATATATATATATATATATATATATATATATATATATAAGGCAAGATGTTTGTGTGTGTGTCTGTTTATCTGTCTGTATATCCTTTATACAAATCCACAATTTTTATCCGATTCTCAAAAACCTTCACAGAAATATTCTTTAGGCTGAGTCTGAGCTCCAGGACCATGGATTAGTTTTAAAGCTTTCATTACACCTGCGCAACGTCGGGCTATACTTCTAGTAATATATATATATATAAGAAAGTGCTTTTGAATGAAACATAATTGGTTAGATTGGGGCCTGTGAATAGTGACGACTCAAATGCGCAATTAGGAAGTAAGTTTCATAGACTTTTAGTGAAATGGGTTAAAAGTGGTGGCGTGCTTTCTTTCAGATATAGCCAGTGAGATTTGGCTGTCAGGATCTATTCCTTCACGCCTATACGGTTTACTTAAAACTCATAAAATAGATATTCCGTTTAGACCCATCCTGTCAAAAGGTTGCTAAATGGATTGCAACATTGTTGCAAACGGTTTCGGAATATTATAGAAAATATTGCATGAAAGATTCTTTTTCTTTCGCTGAAAATATGAGAGCATTCATGTGCTGTGGCTACGTACAGTAAACGAGAAATTTTCCAAGCAAATTTTCTTTTGCATTAAATGAATTTTTATTCACATTCCAAATTTCGTGTTGCATTTTCTGCTAGTTCTATTTTGTATTTTACCAGTGAAAACGTTCTGAATTCGCACTATATTGATAAGGTTGTTTGTTAATTTAAATGTAGTTGCAATGCTTACTATATAGGTAGAACGACTCAACAGTTAGATAATAGAATGCAACAACGTCTCAATTGGGTGATGAACTAAGGAATACATACGAGTCATCGATTGCTGAGCATTACATAAATAATCCGACTTGGGCATCTCGATATGGTTTAATAGTTAGCAAACTTGTCTCGCTGAATAGTAGGATCGTTCCTCACTGGGTGTCATATACTTTCGGCTTTGTGCCACATCTAAGCTACACTTAAAAGATTGCCTTAGACAATCGAAATTGTGCCGTAAACTTTAGCACCGACTTATTTACCATCTTGAGCCTTGCTCGGACAAACAATCATTTCAAGACGTTAGAAAAGATTAACGTTCAGTCTAAATAACCCTCCCTCTGTAAAAAGAGGGAGTGTTTGTTTAGACTGAACATTATTTTCATCTATATCGTCTTTATTAATTTGATTTTCCAGTTTTATTGAATTTTTAATTTATAATCTTTGTAGAGTGAGGGCGAAACCGGTCACCTGATTTTGTT
>JBBBDQ010000798.1:92500-130000 GCA_037127315.1 Ascarosepion bandense
GAGAGACTGCAGGCGGTCTGCCAAGTCGGTATCTATCACATTACAGACCCTCCTCTGAACCTTATCGAGAAGCCCGAGGAGAACAGCAGGGGCACCCGACCAGATATGGCAGCAGTATTCAATGCACGGGCGGATGGTAGATTTATAAATATGCAGGATAGATTTAGACGGAAAAAACTTCCAGAGAAACTACCAGAGAACCGACTTTCATAGCAGCGGATTTAGCAATGGATTCGATATAGTCATTCCATTTGAGGTCCGCTGAATATATATATATATATAGATAGATAGATAGATAGATGGCAACTGAGTTCTAGTTTTAATAAAATAGTGCTCGATTAAATCGAACAGAGCTAGTTGTACAGGATAATATGTATAGCTAAATTTATTTATCAATGTGTGTGTGTCTGTGTGTATGTATACCCGTTAACTGTAGACTTCGAAACGACAGAACCGATTTTCATAATCATGGATAATTTTTATAGCTTTCATTACACCCGAGCATCGCCGGGCTATACTGTTAGTTTATTAATATTTAAAATACGGCTGACAAGGAAGATTTAATTAATTTTTATTTTTATTAATTTTTTCAACTATACTAACATTTTTCCTTTTTTTTTATTGAGTTGAGAAATATAAAATATTGTCAACAGCTTTTATTGGTCAATTCTACAGTTAATTTTCTTCTTGTGTCAAGGGTTTTTGATTGTTACATAGTAATTTTTTTTTGTTTTTTTGTTTTTTAAAAGCATTCAGTCCAAGCCTTCATGCCGCGCACGGCAACAATTCGCGTGAGCATATCTCTATTTAAAAAAAGAAAACACTCCATTTCCGCTATTAAAAAATCTTAGGCTTATTGAGAGTATCAGGAGAGAAATCAGGATATCAGGGTATCAGGAGAGAAATGATTGACATATAGGGCCTCTCGGATACCGAGCTGTTTCTGATATTGCGATTTATATAGATTTCTATCAATCTCCTGTATCTCGTTTTCTTTAGCAGCATCTTTTTGCCATGCATCCCGTTCCACCATAGATTCACACAAGCTCGTCATATAGGTGCCCACATCACAGGACATGTTGAAGACAAGAGGGGCGGTGTGAAGAGTAAACTATCAAACGAATTTGTATAAACGGTTGGAAGAACATGAATTAAGACCGATAGTAAAAAAAAAACTTTACTAATTTCTACAAATGATGCGAAGTTGCAGAAAAGCACAAGCTCCCCCACGTCTTTAAAATATATACATATAAGAATAAAAAGAATATCTAAATACTTTTTGAAGTGAAATTGTCCCTCGCAATACAACGTGTTCATACCGAAAATATTATTTAAAACTATATTTCGGTGATTTACTGAAGTTCATGCTTTCATACACGTAAATCAAGGTGTCTGTATCCGGGGGCATTCTAATGTCTGCTCTTTCTTTAAATTTTCCTCCTGGGAAACAATTAATCTCAATTTAGTAACGAATAAAACCGAATCTTCTGGCGTAAAAATGAATACCGAATTAAGCGCCTACCGAGACGTACCGAATTTTAAATCAGTATCTGTCGATTTACCCTTATCCCGAAATATTCCATTCAGATTCTTCTTTTAGATACCACTGCCTTTTAGGAGATAAACAATCACGGCTCTCTACAGCTTCCCGCCTGTTAAATAATTTCATTCAGTCAGTTAAGTGCCATACGTGATACACGCTTTAGGCGACCATGTCTCGAAAGAAACACCACTGACTGGGCAGAGGATTATCCCACAGTAGGTTACCATTGCTTTCTGCGGTAGACTGGTTGGCAGCTAAGGCTATAGAACCCAATGTTTTCTATTATTTAACCCATAACTGGAGGGAAGAGACGGAATAATATATTTACCAAGGGTATTTGTACGTAAGTAAATGCAAGTTTGTCATCAGTCATTTGAGTGTTAAATTCTACAAATTTCCTTTCTAAATATATATCCTAGAGATTTCCGGTAGTTCTTTCCGATTGTAGATACCATTTTAACTCCGTTTTTACTTAAAATGTCCTCTCTACTCGCATGCTTGCACTTCAAACGCCCTCCTGTTCAAGCGCAAGCATTCACTGCTATGTAGAAGGATTTTTATTGCCATGTTATGTAATGAATATGTATACACCTTGGTTGCCCGTCACTGGAATGTGATTGGCTCGTATCAGTCATAAATACAGAACAAGGCAAGGACGTCCAGCGTGAGTGAGAGAGCTTGACGTGGTAAGGATGGTAAATAAAAATGTGGTATTATGGTAAAAGGTTTATTGTTAGTGTGTCAGGGTCAACGAAAGTGAATAGTTATGTTAAACTAGGACAGATGATGACCAGCCTCCCCCATCCCCTTTTTTGACCTTGTACCATATTTGTACTTTTCGTACAATAAATAATGTGAGTGAGAGAGCTTCCGGGCCTTTTGGCTGGGAGGCTAATGACCACTTACCACTCAAGACCGCTTAAGACCAGATAAGACCAGCTTAAGACCGGTTTTGAACCCAGCTACCGTGTAAGCGGGGGGTGGATAAATTTTTGAACAGTTTACCTGGGCGTACGCGTTCAGAGTCCCCACGTTAAAAAAGACCTTGTGTCACATCTTTCTCAAGTGAGGCAGAAGAGTAAATATCCTGAGTGAAAGAGATCTAGGGATCTTTCCAAAAGAGGTATATTGGTCTACCACCATAAACTACGCCTAAAGTCTCAGGACACTGCATATGATACCGTCACTAGTGCACAGGGTGTTACAATGAAAGAAAAAAAAAGTTACAGGGAGTGTCAGAGAAAAGATTAAAGATGGATGGAGTTCAAATAGATAGAGGATGGCAGAAGACGTTGTATTTAAATTTTCGGAGATTGTAGCTATCATGGAAGTAAGCAAATGGAAGGGACTTCCACAGGTGAAACTGTTTTATTAAAAGTGACGGTTACATTTAACTATCTGAAATATAAAAGGGTGAAACATAGATACCAGTCTAGTAGAACAGGTAAATACATGTGGTCGGCGACAAGTCAGAGTAGTTGCTATGAAAACATTTGTAGAAAAGACAGAAAAAAGACACGTCATGTCGGTGAGAAATTTCCTGAAGTCGTGATGCTAAGTCAGGATCGATTACATCCGCTGCTATGAAAGTCGGTTCCCTGTGCAGGGCGCGGAAGTTTTTCCCGTCTGAATCTATCATGCACATATATACATCTACCATCCGCCCCTGTATTAAATACTGTTGCCACATCTGGTCGGGTGCCCCTGCTATTCTCCTCGGCGTTCTTGACAGAATACAACGAAGAATCCTGGCAGTCATTCTCTAACCGTCGTGACGTGGCCTCCCTGTGTCTCTTCTATGAATACTTTCACGGCTTCTGCTCCGATGAACTTAGATCACTGGTGCCCCCTAGGTACGAATTTGCACGAGATACTAGATTAGCAACAAACGTCCCACCCTTTTACAGTGTAACCGATAAAATGTAACCGCAATTTCTACTCCAACAGCTTCTTTTCTCGCACTTCCCGCCTGTGGAATTCCCTTTCACATACTTGCTTCCCAGACCGCGACAATCTACAGGAGTTTAAATGTAAGGTCAATAGACATCTCTTAACACACTAACTCACATCCATTCTCTCAACCACTCTTCCCATCTATCCAACCCTCATCCTCGATATCCTTACCCATCATCCTCCTTCTGACATTTCCTATATTTAACCACTCTTTCTCATCACTTTCCCCTATGTAACCCCATGCGCAATAGTGGCAGTAGAATGGCTTGCTTGGGGTGAAATTATTAAAAAAAGAAAAAATTACAGACCCGTCTTTGTATTTTGTCGAAAACCTTGAGGTGAATACCAGGAGCACCCAAAGAGATATGGCAACACTATGTGTGTTGTAGGTTGTTTGCTATGAAAACTCAAAATATTACGGCTAGTGCCTTTAATATACAGGTAAGTGGTGAGATCCCACGTAGATAATAGCACAGGTTATCCTGTAGTCTGACTTCATCTACCGGTATTTGTCATATTAACACATAAATTAAGATAAAATAATAAAGTAAGTAACACAAATACATTAGGCCAAACTGAAAATACCCGTTCTCGTTCGATCACTAAGGTTAAGCAGCGTCCATCGTGATCGAATACTTTAAATGGGGGACAACTTGGTATTACTGGGTAGTAGGAACAACTTTCTAGAATCCACTATATTTTTAAATAAACCGGAAACGGTTGATAGACCGTAAAAAAATCTAAATATTTTGAAGACAAGAACATATAGTGTTGTGTAGTAGTTTTCGCACTGAAAGTTATAATCGTGCTATGTCGGTTGCTAATCGACAACGCACCCTAAATGTTAGAAACTTGGTAATCTTACACTGAAAGCTGACTCCTTAGTATTCGGCTAACTGCCGACTAATATCAAGTGCCTAGTAGTTCTACTGAACTCCAATAAAACTCTAAAGAACACTCTAGAACTTTTAAGAACTCTTATGAACTTCATTATTTATTGTACGGAAAGTACAAATGTGGCACAAGGCCTAAAATGGGGATGGGGAAGGTTGGTCTTCATCTGTCCTAATTTAACTTAGCTATTCACTTTCGTTGACCCTGACACACATACAATAAACCTTTTACCATAATACCACATTTTTACTTACCATTCTTACTACGTCCACCATAATACCTCAGCTGCTCTATGTCCTACTTAACTCCCATATGTACAATTTTCAGTGGAGGGCATGGGCAGCAAATAACAACATTAAAAATTCCCCAATGTCTATTGACAATGAAATAAAATATATACAAGAAACTAAACAAAATTATATTAGTAATAAAAGCCCCCCACTACTCTAATATTGTGACAGCAAAATCACTTCCCCGGACGAAATATAATGCGTGGCTTTAGAAATATAATAATACCACTTATCCAATCAGCAATCAGTCACACAATCACTCACACATCTAAACACCATAACAAAAACGAAAAGCACATTTGAAAAATAACGAAAGACGCCACGCATCCACCGGAGAACTTACATTGTTGAACGCCTAAAGTGGGAAGGGGTGGGGGATTAAACTAAAGGAAAACAGGGGACAAAAAAAGAAAAGGGGGCCAATGAGCAATCATAACCTTGCTAAGTTAACTTTAAAACGAAAAACAGAAAATCAAAACTTCCTATTCTAACCTAACCGGGAAGGGGTGCACATGTTCTGCCCAGCGCACCCAATATCCTGATGCCTAACCAGCATCAAACAACCACTCCAGAAACGCGCAAGACTCACCCACCTTTTGCCAAATTCAGATGGAGTGAGTCGTTTCCTTTCCGTCCTGATCTTGACTTTAAGCTGATGCTTAAAGAACAAGATCAGTTGGGAAGAGGTAAACTTCCCATCACCATAGAATTCCTTCTGTCGCGTCGTCCAAATCCCGACTCGCATAACACCTAGTAAGCAAAAGAGCACATAGTGCTCAGCCCTAGATAACGGAGGTACGACTTTGCTACAAACACAACTAGCCTCAAGGACAAAGAACTTTCCACGCAGCATACGAACCATGAGATCTTCAAGAAACTTACACAACGGAGCAACAACACTGCAGTGGAAGAAGGCATGATCGACGGTTTCCGCCGACAGCCCACAACGTACGCATGTTGATTTCGGAGTTAGGCCCGCTGCATGAAGCCTCTTGGCTATCCAGAGAACCTTCCGAATCATCAGCCAGGTGAGTGATGCTTCATCGTTAGTGAGACATTTCAACCCAGGCGCCCAAGGCCATATGGAGCGAGCCTCCTGCTTCGTAAGCCCGAGCTCGCCAATCAGTTCATCTTGAACGGCCCCACTAACTAAAACCCGATATAATGCCCTAAGAGACAACGCTCGGGCGTTGGAGAGGCCATCCGTAACCCGCAAGAGAAACTGGAGAGTCAAACGATATTCTTCATAGAAGGAGCACTCGCCACGAGGAGTACGGCCGGCCTCCTCCTCCGATAAATGCACACTTCTCAAGGATGGAAAGTTTTTATGGACGTCCTCTTTAACGATGGCGCCGTTATCATCCTCCAGCATACACATTCGATCCAGGAATCTAATGCGAAGCGTGTGTTGACGAATCTCAACGCTAGGCATGCCCAGACCGCTCTCAGATGGATGAAGGCAACAGATCTCGCGACGCACCTTGGGAGCCTTGCCTTCTCCCCAAAGGTAGGAGAACAAGAGCTGAATTAAGCCCAAACGAATGGCACACGGGAGAGGAAGTACCGAGAGACGGTAAAGGCAGAATCGGGTAGATGTGCGAGGCACATACTTCCGCCCTCCCCTTTAAGGAGAGCTTCCTTCGAGTCCACAGCCGAACTGCGCACTCGGCCTTCTCTCGAACCTCCGACCAATTCATTTCCAACTGGAGATCAGGACCGAAGAAGACGCCGAGAATCTTGATCGGCCCGTCCGTCCAGAGGAAAGGTCCGGGAAGAGAAACTCCCTTCCACGCACCCAATCGCAAGCCAACAGACTTATCGCGATTGATCTTGGCCCCTGTCACCGTCTCATAACATCTAATTTCTTTGCTAACTTCGTCAATCTCGGCTTTGCTCGACACAAAAACCGAAACCTCGTCAGCATAGGCGGATTACCTGGCCGAGGTGGTAGCACCAGGTACGGAAATTCCGTGAAGGACCGGATTCGCCTTTAACTTGCGAAGGAAAGGCTCCAACGCAAGAACGTACAGCAAAGGCGAAAGTGGACAACCTTGACGAATGGAGCGAGAGAATTTGAAGGGCTTCGATCTTACCCCATTCACTTCCACCAGCGCACCGGGGGACTCATACAACAATCGGATCCGGGAGCGAAAGTACGGCCCGAAACCGGCGGCGGAAAGGACAGACTCCAAGAAGCGATGGTTAAACCTATCGAATGCCATAGACTGATCTAAATTGATCAGCGCGGCTTCAATGTCGGTTTTCTCGATGATCAGGCGTACCAAATGAAGGTTGTCCTGAATAGTCCTGCCCTTCACAGCAAAAGTCTGCTCGGGGCCAATCAGACTAGGGAGGACAGCCTGCAAACAGCGGGCCAAGACCTTGGCAAAAATTTTTAAGTCAGTATTTAACATCGTTAAAGGCCGATAATTATCTATGCCACCCCCAACGCTCTTGCTCTTGCGAAGCAACTTGATTACACCCCTGGTGAAGCGTCGAGGTATAGAACCCTGCTCCATCCAGTTGTTATAAACGAGCGCCAGCAGAGGAACAAAAACGGACGACTGCCTCAAGTACAGTTCGTAGGGAAGACCATCCAATCCTGGAGTTTTGTACCTGCCAACCAATTTCAGCGCATCCCAGAATTCCGACTCTGTTATGGGCTTCTCGCACCTAGCTGCTTCAGCCGCCTCGAGGCGGGGAAAGTCAGCCAAATAGGTGTCGAACTGAGCAGAGCTCAGACCGGGCTCCCTGGTAAAAAAGATCCTGGAAGTAATCCCGAAAAGCTCCACATATACCCACGTCTGTAGTCACGGTACGTCCATCCGGCAATGTGATGTCCTTGATATGCCGATTGACTGCTTGCCTAGCTTCTTCTGCACGCAATTCTGCGGCCATATTCGTTGCCTCAGAAGACACTCTTTTTAACCTAGCCCTAACTACCAGAGCTTGATACTTTTTGATAAGCAAGGAGGCCAGCTCGGCCCTAGCTAAGGCTACGTCCCCACTATTACGGGATTTAACTGCCCGATCTACTTTTTTCTCTATCGCCGTTTGCGCCGCTAAATTAGCTAAGTTGAGCCGACGGCTAAAGTCGGCAGCAAACGACCTAAGTTTGGATTTAAGTGTATCCCACCACTTATTCCCAACCACAGCCCCCGTCAGTTCCCGCTTTAGTGTTAGTAACAGCTGTTCCTGGAAATCTTGGCTATCACATAATGACGCGTTCAATTTCCAGTATCCAGCCAACTTAACCTTAGGCTTATCTAAGTTTACACGAACCTGGACGAGCCTATGATCCGTGTAAACTATCGAATGGAAACTTGGACAACCTAAGAGCCCTACGTCGACTCTCCTAACTAGGACTCGGTCGAGGTAGCTTGCGCGTACCTTCGAATCCGAGCTGCCCCTATTAGTCCAAGTCCACACTACATCCCGGGGGTGTTCATTTCGGTATTTATCGACAAGATCATTCCTGTCGATAAATTCCCGAAATGGTTTCACATCCGGGTTGTTAGTACCCGATCTTTCTCCTATACGATCCTTCTCAGGGTCAAGGACGGCATTCCAATCCCCCGCTAAAACTACCCGCCTCGATATTCCAAAGAACGACTCGAGCCGCCGAAACAAAGCAGGACGCTCCGTATGGACATTGGGCGCATAAACCCCAATGAGCCGAAAAGACTTACTAGCCAGGAAACACCTCTAGAACGACCATCACAACATGCTGAATAGAGATCGTAATCCCTAGACAGTATGCCCTCATAGTCGCCAGCTAAAAACCGGGTTTCCTGTAAACAACAAACATCAACCCCGAGGCGCTGGAGATCATGAGTGAGTCTCACCCTCCGAGACTGACCTCAGCCACCGGGCATTTACACTTGCTAACCAAAGAGCCATTGTGATACGTAATTAGGGTTGGGGTCCTGGACAGAACATGGACGGAGAAAGGATGCCGACAGCCTCTCCCATTGACCCATGGCCCATCTCATTCTTGATAGTGCCAACATCCGCCAGCATCCCAGGGAAAGGTTAATTTCAGAGCCCTATAGAGGGAGGGATGAACCAAAACTGGGACCCGTGCTGAACAAAATTTTTCCAAGTTTGTTAGCCGTTCTGATTTGGTGATCACTATTGGTGGTGTCAGGGAGATTACGTTCGCAGCCTCCTCGACCATGCCCCAAGTCTGCCGCGCCCCCGGACCAGTGTGGATGACAGTGTGGATGACTGTGGATGACAGTGTGGATGACGTCCTTTGTGTGTTTGGGAAATTTCCGGGTACTTCCACATCTTTTTCCCCGTATCTTTTCATAGCCAGCAGCGCCTTCAATTGTTTAATTCTATTGCCAAAATTCTTGGCTCTTTCGGCATGGGCCGGGGAAATACTGCAGATGTCCTCCCCTTGCCTGTACGGTACTTTGGCCGGTTTTTTCCGTGCCTCTTTGTCCTCAGAAGATGGGCTTCTGTCTTTTGGCTGGAGGGGGTAACTGTTTTGGGGGAGAGGGACAGGGAGAGAGACATGGTGACATACCGAAGTAATTGATGACGGGGCTGGGATCTCGACTACGAGGGGATGGTTTACGGGGAGTGGGTTGTGAGGAATGAATTTTTTTGCCAGATTTTTTCTTTTGAGGGTAGGACGGGGCAGAGGCCGTGGGGCGGGGTGGACGTTGAGCCAGTTGTTTCTTTAACTTTTCTGATGGGCGAAAAGGACGTTTTTCTAATTGCTTTTTGAGCTCTTTGATCCTTTCCATCTTCTCATAACCGGGGTCGAATGCTTTTTTGAGCTCTTCCAGTTTCGGAGCCGACCAGGCCGAGGAATCGCCCTTCTTGCTGATGGAGGGAGTGGGGCAGTTAGTGCCTTTAGTCTTTGGGGTCTCCGGGGACCGAGGTTCCGCTGCTTGGCGCTTCCCCTTGGCCCTGCCAATAACCAGCCACTCCACCTTTTCCTTCTCCGTGGCTGCACTTGCAGCTGGCGATGGTTTTTCGGGGGGGTGAGGGAGCATTTTTATTCCCAACCTGGGGAACTGCCACACCGGTCCTGGGTATTGGCATGCCCACTACGGGCGAGACGGATGTAACAGAAGTGGCCAGAGAGGGATTTTTGGTCGTCTGGCTTCCAGAAGCCTTCTTCTCTGGGCAGGAGGAGGAGAGGTGACCAGTCTCTCCACACCTCCAGCATTTTGGCTTGCGGCCGGACACGATCACCGGCAAGCTCAGGCCCCCTACGTCAAAACAGTTGGGGAGGGTCAGGAAGGCATAGCGGTCGATCATTATCTCGAAAGACCATCCCCCCGGTCAGGTCATCGCAGGAGGCATCTAAAATTTGGCCAAACAGCGAAGAGTAGGCAGCCAGATGCTCCCCGATAACCCGAGGAAGAACCTCGTATACTGCTAACCTGGTCCTTCTTTTGCCATCGTACTCTGTTCTTATTATGTAATATTTAGTGATTAAATCTTCTGTGGCCATTTTGAGGCAATCTTCTGGCGTCGGTAACAGTACGTCCCACATGAAGAAGCCCGCACCTTTAACTATTCTCGAGGGCTTAATCCCGACCGACTTCAGTGCTTTTATCACTTTGTCTTTCGTGGAGCGACAAATTTTGCGCGTACGCTTGTCCACCACGAAGACTGACACTTCTTTTTCAATCTTCTTCAATTCCTGGGGATCTTCTAAGAGCCCACCTTCTTTTACAAGGTGTGCGTAGCTCTTAGCTCTCTCCAAGAACTCCGTCAGATTGATCTTGCATTTCGGAGGGGACTTCCAGCCACAGGGCGATTCCCCGGCCTCAGCATCTTTCGTTGTCTTGTCTTGCATCTTTTGAGTCTTATCTTTTTCATTAGCCTCCTTTTGGCCATTCTCGGCCACTGGTGTCTTTGTCATAATTTCTTTGTCATTCTCTTCTTTCCCAGAAAGTGGGGGAAATGCCTCATCAGTTTTATCTGGAGGACCCTTCCAGGGGGGGGGGTCAAAGCTTAATTTTTTTTTTATTGACCGACTATTGTCGGCCATTTTAAAATTTTAGTACGCCAACAGCAAAATTTTTTATATTTCTCCACCACACTAAATTAAACGTATGGGGAGGGGTGGGAAATGGGAGTAACTTGGTAAAAAAATAAATACTATACACAAAATAGCAACAAAGAGGAAAAAAAACTGTTTTCAAATTAAAACAACAAACCCCGAAGGATTTAAAATTACCAAATAAAATTGGCCAGTAACGGCAAACAATTAAAACGCCTGGCAAATTAGAAACTAGCCTTTAGCGGCCCAAAAATATACTTTTACCAAACTAAGAATTAGCCTTAGACGGCAAAAAGGTTAGCCTCTTGAGAGGTTAAAAAATAAAAGGAAAACAAATTTATACAAAAATAAACTTTACAAGTTACGATAAACTAAATACACAAAGAAATTTAAATAAAATAAAACAAACAGAAAAACGAAGAGTTGCCTAAACGGCTACTCCCGACAAAGAAAAGAGGGGGAGGGGCTAAAATTAAATTTAAACGGTTTAACTAAACTTTACGAAATAAAAAGAATTTAAAAAAAATTTGAACAACGAATAAACTTTACAAATTTACAATTAAATCAAAGGCCCAAAGAAAACAAATACAAACAAAAAAAAAAGCGAAGAGTCTCCTAACGGCTACTTCCGTAAAAAGAAAAACTGGGGACGGGCTGCAAAAAGAAAAGTTAAAGTGGAAGAAAATAAAAATCAGCTAATTCTTCAGCTTCAGGTCGAAAAGGGACAGTTACTATTAAAAAAATATAAATATGGCACTTAAGGCCAAACAGATACTGAAAAAAAAGAAAAAAAGAAAATTCAAAAAGGCCGACCTAAACAAAAACAAATATGGCCGCCAAAAATACGAAAATAAAAACAAAAAAGCTAAAAGAATAAAAAAAAGAAAAGAACAAAGTAAATAAACGAAAAAGAAAATAAATAAAAATAAAATTATCTATACAAAAAGGTCTTTTCTTTTAAAATGAAGTCAATCCAAATAAGTGATTAAGGTTTTTTTTTTTTTCGATTCCAACAAAAAGTCCGACGCTCGCCAGAGCAAGGTCAGGTAAGTCTGAAATGAACACACAAGTCCTATGAATTTCCCAATAACTTCTAAAGTTAACTTTCTTTTAACTCTGGTGTATATAGGAGGGAGAGTCCATTATCTGAGGAATAGGTATGTTTCACCATAACATATAGAAACATATTGGGTTAGTGTCTTCGATATACGGTTAAGTGGTGTGATGTAGTTAATGGCACATGTTATCGTATACTGTAGCCTGACTTCATTTATTTTTTATTTTAATAATCGTTTCACTCCAATCAATGTAGTACTGACACTGGTGCGCAGGGGGTTACATAGGAGGTGAATGACGAGAAAGAGAAACGGGTTACAGGTGGTGTCGGGAGAACGGATAAAAGAATGATGAAAACACTGCTTGTCAAAAACAACAGACTTCTTGATACAACAACAGCATGGCAATGAAACAATGTGTCATGAACTGTCTTAATATATAGCGTTTAACTGAAGCTAATGAGTAATTCTAGTATAAGTTTTTTACGACGCACTAACATTCCGCTTGCGACCCACCGGTGGGTTACGACACTTCAGGAAATTATGCCATATGTTGTTACGTTAAATCCTCTTTTCTCATCATGCCTTGGGCTCTTAGACGTAGTGCGATGTCACGCTAGCATAATTACGACTAAGTAGTGAGTTTGATCATCACTGGATGTCTCATACATTCGGCTTTGCGCCACATCTAAACTACAATTAGAAAATCACCGTCCTCATTTGGTCAAGTATGTCTTGCAATCACTTTCACAATTGAATACGTCATCCTCGGTATCTTTACCCGTCTATCACCCTCCTTCTGACATTTCCTATATCTAACCATTCTTTCTCATCACCTTCCTCTATGTAACCCCCTAACCATTCTTTCTCATCTTTTTCCCTTATTTAACCCCTTAACCACTCTTTCTCATTACTTTCCTCTATGTAACCCCCTAACCACTCTTTCTCATCACTTTCCCTATGTAACCCCCTAACAACTCTTTCTCATCACTTTCCTCCATGTAACCCCCTAACCACTCTTTCTCGTCACTTTCCCTATGTAACCCCCTAACAACTCTTTTTCTTCACTTTCCTCTATGTAACCCCCTAACCAATCTTTCTCTTCATTTTCTTCTATCTAAACCCCTAACCACTCTTTCTCATGACTTTCCTCTATGTAACCCCCTAACCACTCTTTCTCATTACTTTCCCTATGTAAGCTCCTAACAACTCTTTCTCATCACTTTCCTCCATGTAACCCCCTAACCACTCTTTCTCATCACGTTTCCCTATGTAACCCCCTGCGCAACAGTGGCAGTGAAATGCCTTGCTTGGGGTGAAATGATTAAAAATATACATGGCAAATGATAGTCAGCTTTTAGGCATACTCATGTATGTGTGAAAATAATTACAAGAGGCGGTGATGTGTGTTTTTTAAGTTGTAGTCATTTTTACTTATATCTTGGAAATCAGTTTGATTTTCTTAAAATATTGTAGAATATATAGATTAATGTCCTGAAAGAGTCGTTTCTTGTTTGTTGCCTGGTTTTGTTTGAAGGCATATCAATATCTATGGGTCATTTCATGCCAAAATGTATTTTGAATATAGTTTTGAAGTTTCAGCTTCAGATAAAATGTATTGCTGTAAAATTTGTTTTTAATGTCTTCTATAAATATGTACCGTGAGTTATTTTTTATATAAAATCGTATTGCTGGTATTTTAAAGTATAAAAATGTATTTTTGTACTTTCGAAGTTTTTGGTGGCTTACTGTTTGCCCACAGCTGGGCCGTAACAGGTGTATACTATGGAAAATAGCAGTTAATAAATGGTTCCAAACTTTTCAAATCCTGACAGATACAGATATATGAAATATAAATATACGTTGATTTTCAATACTGTCGACAATTTTTTTAAAAATCATTTCACCCCAAGCAAGACATTCCATTGCCACTATTGTGCATGGGGCTACATAGGGGAAGGGAAAGAGGAGGAGTGGTTAGGTGTAGGAAATGTCAGAAGGAAGGTGATAGATGGGTAAGGATACCGAGGATGAGACTTGTGTGGATGGGAAGAGTGTTTGAAAGAATGGGAGCGAGTTAGTGTGTTAGGAGTTGTCTATTGACCTTACATTTAAACTCCTGGAGATTGTACCTGTCGGTGAACCAATCATGTAGAAGGGAATTCCACATTTGGGAAGTGCGAGAAAAAAACTGTTGGAGTAGAGGTTGCGGTTGCATTTTATCGGTTTCACTGTTAAAGGGTGGGATCTAGTCGCTAATCTAGTTTCTCGTGCAAATTCGTATCTAGGGGGCAGCAGTGATCCAAGTTCATTGGAGTAGAAGCCGTGAAAGTATTTATAGAAGAGACACAGGGAAGCCACGTCGCACTGGTGAGAGAGAGACTGCAGGCGGTCTGTCAAGTTGGTATAGATCACCTTACAGACCCTCCGCTGTACCTTGTCGAGACGCCCGAGGAGAATAGCAGAAGCACCCGACCAGATATGGCAGCAGTATTCAATGCACGGGCGGATGGTAGATTTATAAATGTGCAAGATAGATTCAGACGGAAAAAACTTCCGGGCCCTGCACAGAGAACCAACTTTCACAGCAGCGGATTTAGCAATGGATTCGATATAATCATTCTATTTGATGTCCGCTGTAAGTGAGAGACCAAGGAGGCGTAGTGTTTTACTCTCTGGGAGGCAAGCCTGGTCCATGCTAATGGGAGGTAGGTGCGATTGTCTATGATGGTTAATTGATAGTAGCTGTTTTCTACCTTTCCCGATTTCTAGTGTATATTAATAAAAGTATCACCCTCAAAACAGATGCGAACGGAGGCGAGTGGCCAAAGTTGATTATTAAATCATAAATCTTGCTGTGTTTGTTCGATGTTTTCGTAACATTGTGTTAGTCACCTTCGATTGGCAAAAACAAAGAGTTCTCTGGCATCTGCCTCCCACAATTAACTAAACTATAACTGCACCATATCTTGTTCTACATACCTTCAACGGCGCGACACCGTGTGTTACACCCCTTCAGTTGCGCCATACCCAGTGATACACACCTTCAACTGCGCCACGCCGTGTACTACACACCTTATCTGCGCAACTACTTGTGCTAAACATTTTCACCTGCGCTACGCCTTGTGCTAGACCTCTTTAATTGGGCCACACAGTGCTACACCACATCGACTGCGCCACGCCATGTACTACACACCTTAACTGCGCAACGTCTTGTGCTAGACATTTTCACCTGCGCTACGCCTTGTACTAGACATCTTTAACTGCGCTACGCCTTGTGCTACACCCCTTCGACTGCACCACGCCGTGTACTACACACCTTAACTGCGCAACGTCTTGTGCCAGACATTTTCACCTGCGCTACGCCTTGTACTGGACATCTTTAACTGCGCTACGCCTTGTGCTACACCCCTTCGACTGCGCCACGCCGTGTACTACACACCTTAACTGCGCAACGTCTTGTGCTACACATTTTCACCTGCGCTACGCCTTGTGCTAGTCCTCTTTAACTGCGCCACACCTTGTGCTACACCCCTTCGACTGCGCTACGCCGTGTGCTACACCCCTTCGACTGCGCCACGACGTTTGCTACACATCACTGAATCAGGAGAGAAGAGGGAAGTTGAGGCAGCAAAAGAAACAAATCGGAATTACTAGTACTTTAAAGATTTAGGGATAACAAAACACCATTAATGACTAGCAAATTGTTGATAATATTAGACTAGGGAAACAGAATTGCTGGAAGTTCTTAATGTCCATACCATTAGTTGGCAATAGCTTATCAGCCTCACTAGCCACACCATTAGTTGACAATAGCTTGTTAGTCTTAATGTCCAGATCATGAGTTGACAATAGCTTGTCAGTCCTAATGTCTATACTATAAGTTGACAACACTTTGTCCGTGAAACTAGGTTGAAGCGGTTCTTCAGAAGTCACGTAGATTTTGAGCGCAGTGCTCTTCTGCTATTGATTGCGACTGATTTTATTGTTTTACCCAGAAATTAAAATCGGTATTGTTGGTATTTTTTTTTAATCATATTACCCCGAGTAAGGCGGTAACGCCACTGATGTGCAGGGGGCTACATAAGAGTAAAAAGATTAGAGGAGAGTGAAGAGAAGGACGAATCAGTTAGAAAGGAGCAAGAGAAGGATGGGAATACAGGTGTGATGACAGTTGCAAAGGTGGAGAGAAAGGAAAGGATATACAGGGTGGTGTGGAAAGAACTAGGGTCAAGTAGTTAAGAGATGAGTATTGACCTTGCATTTAAATTCCTGGAGGATGTAGCCGCCAGGAAAGCAAGAATAAGGAAGCGATTTCCACAGGCGGGAAGTGCGAGACAAAAAATTACATTGCCAGAAATTTTATTATAAAAATGTATTTTTATATTTTCATACTGTTTTGTTTTTATTTTGGGGTTTTCTATTTCCTCATAACTAGTACCCTAACAGGCTTTTCATTAATTTCTTTATTTAACGACAAATCTCTATGGATAATGATGGAATTTCTTATGAAATATCTTATTTAGCTTTCACATGGTAGATGATATTCAGCATACAGATGTTTACCAACGCAAGAATCGACTGTTCAATTTACTGTTCTTATAAAGGAATCACCTCCTTGGCAACTTGACCATGATAAGACTCGAGCTCTGGCCGTGATGGTAGCGTTTCAATCCTGCGTCTACAGGTAAATTTTATATAACGCTTTGAAATATGTCAATCAGGAAATTGAGAATATCGATAATCTTTGAGGTAAACAAAGGATTTAAAGTGACTTTATCATTTTAACAAAAGGGAAGAAACAAGACAAAATATTTAAATAAGGACCATTTTTTGTTTTTTGCTTGTTTCGATCATGATGGCTATTTTTACCTTTTCTCTTTGCATAAAATTCCGCTTGCACTTCCGTATAGATTGTATATTTGGTTTTGCTGACTTCTTAACAGGAATTATTAAAAGTCATTTCCTTTTCTAGTGCGCATTACATTTCCGCTGTTGTCCTTCCGTTTTTGATTGGATTGTTTTGCATAAAGAAGGTGAGATGCATTTTTGTGGTATAATTCATACACGTGTTTTGCAAGTTAATAAGTACATTTCGAAGATTGCTTAAATGCGCATGTAAAATGCACTTAATCATTTACACACTTGCGCACACAAACATACACATATATATATACTAAGTAAATGCCACGTAAATACATGTAATCATTTACACACACACACAGACACAAACACAGACACACACACACACACACACACACACACACACACATATATATATATATATATATATATATATATATATATATATATATATACTATGACCCCAAGCGGCGTTTGACCGTTGTGTTGTTGATCTCGGATTAGACAAAGCAGGATTGCTTGTAATCACTTGACGAGGGTGGTTCACTTACACGAGGGATTTGTATATAATGAAAACCAGATTAAGCCCGCAACGGCACGTTGTGTATATATATATATATATATATATATATATATATATATATATATATATATATCGAATAAATACAAGATTTACCATCAAGTCAAATCTGGTTATGCTCAACAGTTGGCTGGTATTATAAAATTACTGCAATAAGAAGTATTTTTGAGTCGGAGTTAACTCAGTTTGATTTTAGCAGCACGTCCGTTTCAGTCTGACCGTATTATTCAAACCGCCAATCAAATCCCTTTCCAACCCCTCATACCAAACAAGGTGGCCAAACTAATTCATTTTGTCTTGCACTCTGGTTTTGTTAAACAAACACCCAGACTAGAGTGATGAAAATAATTATAGGGTTTCTATTTCTCTCACTGTATAACCCTTACCAGCTCGAAATGAATACAAATACATTTAACATTTCAACTTTCAGGGGAATAGTGGGGGGAAACCCACTTTCTGTCATTGCCTGCCTTTTCTTGCCAGCTTGTAATCAGTACACAGGAAGTTCTCAAGGCCGTATTTTGACATAAAGTCACATATCGTCAAAACCCGTTGAAAATATTTTGACTGACTTTGATAAATTCACTAGCTCCTCTCAACAAAAGAATTTTGCACTCAGTGAATTCTGAATCTGCATTTTCTAATTATTAACAATTCGGCTACTTTACACGACAAAAATAATTGTATTTTTCAATTTTAGAGAAATCTCATCTCATCTTGAAAATTACATAAAATTTATACCAGCCATATGAAGATAGGTCACACACACACACAAACACACTCACACACACACACACAAATATATATATATATATATATATATATATATATATATATATAAATAAATACCCACGTACAATACAGTTAATCATTTAAAAACACACACATATATACATACTAATTAAATTCCGATGTATAATGCATTGAATCATTTACATACATATAAACAAACACACACACACACACAGATATATATATATATACACCAATTTAATGTCCATGTATAATACACTTATTCATTTACACACATACATACATAAATATAACTAAATGAAATGAATAATACACTTAATTATATACATACATATACACACACACTAACACACACACACATATATATATAGATAGATATAGATATACCAATTAAATGCCCACGTATAGTATATATATACATACTTTTTTTTTTTATTTATTGTATCTCTTTTCGTTCCTGTCATAAAAGTGGTAGATCTAACAGGTTCCGATAGCAATGATCTGCTGCTTTTTTCCTTTTTTCCTTTTCCCTACTCTTACTTCCGTTTCTTCTCACCCAAACAAGCAAATTTTTCTATATTACTTTCATCTCGTTGATGAGTCGGGTCTCAAATTTACACATCTAAATGGTCATCCTATTTAAGAAAATTTGAATTTATATATATATATATATATATATATATATATATATATACATATATATGTACCCAAGTGAATAAGGAACGAACAAAAAATTGATACCGTTCAAAACATTAATTTAAAACAGTGCTCGATATATAATATAGTGCTGTGAATATTTATTATAAATTATAGTTTAGAACATGTACAAATTAGTATCTACTACAAAGTGTGCATTTTGCTTCGACATTGAAATGTCAATGTCTCATCAGGTAGTATGGAAACGAATGAAAAGTCTTTTTCTTATATTTGGCGAATTGTGTGTGAGATGTAGGTGGGGTGGGAGATAAGGAGATATGTCTTGTAAATTGTTCGTTAAAATTTTGAGTGAAAAGAGGGAATATGTAGAGGATAGAGTTTTTTAATAGACGTGTCGAGAATTTTGTAGACAGATTTAACATTAGAAGATAAGGTATAGTCCTTTATAGCTTTTTTTCGGGTTTAATAAAAGGCAAGAATAAGGAAATGTATATAGGGTGGGGAGGACTAGGAGTAGATGCGATGAAGTGGAAATAGAAATTACTATTTTGTGAACCAATCTTCATGATTAAATTGTACGACCACAAAATATTTTGTATTTAAACTTATTTTGTATAATTAATCTATTTTTGTATCTTTAACCTTAATTCAAAATTTAGGAAATCACTTTTTTTATATAAAACTGTAAATTAGAAGACAGTTTGTAGTATGAAATAAAGGTAAAATTTGAGGTAAGAGTGTTGTTAATATTATAAATGTTTATCGTTTCTAGGGATCCTAAATCTGGCTTTTGTAGTTCTTAGCATGATTGTAAGGTTAGTTCTTGAATGTATTTGCAGTTTACTGTGGTTTCATGCCTCTAGTGTAATAGTATATTGCTATTCATGTATTTAATGATATCCATTTTTTCTTGAAAACAATGGAAACATGGTTCCTTTATTGATTTATTTGTTCTGGCTTTTTTGAGGATTTTCCATTTAACTTTATGTGTTTCGTTTTCGTTTTTTAACTTCCAAAAATATTCAGGAAGTGATGTCATATTTTGTTTGTTTTTGTTATTGAAGGATGAGAAGTGATTATAAAATCGCTTTTTAAATATGTTTATTGTGTTAAAGCGTTTATTAAGTATGGGGCATTAGTTTGGGTTTCTACAGTTACAAAGGTTATTATTCTGGGGCAGACTGGTATGAGTGTTGGAGTTATTTTTATTGTATGCCTTTAATATTTTATTGTTATGTAATTTAATTATTTTTTCTAAATTGTCGGAGCAGCTATAACTGAGTTTTATTGTATTTCAATTGAAGATTTTGCATAGAGGGTTATTTTGGGGCAAATATTTATCTATTAGCTTAAGAAATTTATGTCCCAGTTTAAAATTAACTAACTGGTTAAATGGAGGGTTATACCATATGATTTTCCTGTTTCTATTTTTTGTTTTTGGGCTTCTAAATATTTCCACGAAGTTTTGAAGGATTGATTTTATCTAGGGCTTCTAAATATTTCCACGAAATTTTGAAGGATTGATAGCCGCTGTAAATTTTATTGTAAATTGTTTTGTGCTTATCGAATATTTCTTTATTTGAGGAGTGTGTGTTGATACGGCGTTTCACTGATGATGGAATATGTTTGATAACGGATGGTGGGTGATTAGAGTTGGGGTTTATATAGATTGGGTTAGCATTATTTTTCATGTAAGGTTGAAAAGTGATAGAGACTAAGTCTAATGTTATGTCTAAGAAGTCAACTTGTTTCATATTAGGGTTAATTACTACGCAGAGACCAAAAGATATTAAAACCCTATGAATAATTTTTTTTAGTCTATCAACCTTACCGCCATTGGATTTACTTACTATGAGTCTGTTATCTCTATAGAATCCTATATTGTTAATGTTGATTTGTTTATTACCCGTGAGGTTGTACAAGAGGATTAATCCGACTGGATCCGAAGATTCTGCAGAATCCATATATATATATATATATGGATTCTGCAGAATCTTCGGATCCATATATATATATATATATATGGATTCTGCAGAATCTTCGGATCCAGTCGGATTAATCCTCTTGTACAACCTCACGGCGTATAAACAAATATATATATATATATATATATATATATATATATATATATACTGTTAAATAGAAGAGACAATGAATGTCTATTATGTTTAATTATGAGCCATTCTAAACATCGTATTTTCGTTTTAATTTCAGGTGAAAATAAAAACAAAATTCTCCAACATTTGGATAATTTTTGTCTTTATTTTCATCTGAGATTAAAGCCAAAATACTAGGTTTAGAACGGCTCATGATTAAACATGATCGACATTCATTGTCTCTTATATTTAATAGTATATGTTTAGAAAGATATCTGCTGCCTCGATACACTATATATATATATATATATATATATATATAAGACTCATTTTGGCTGTGCCGTAGTGCAAGCGATATCTTCTTGGCATGCACTGAAGACACTTTGCACCAATAAAAAGTCGTTCAAATGCTGCATCCTATGTAGACATTGCGGCTGAAAACGTGACCTGATCTATGAGAGGAATGCAGCTAATGTTTTTCTGGTCACTTTCATCCCAACACGACAACGTGCCGTGTCACAAAATCAAATGCAGCAGCTGACTGCATCGTCGAAACACATAAATGAGTTTTGTTTGTTGAAAAAGCTGCAAAAATCCCCGATTTTCAATTCAACAAAGCAGTTTTTGAATATCATGGAAAGGGAGATTCTAATCATGAATATGTAACCAATTTTGCAGGATGTCAGATTAAAATTATCTTTTTTGCAATAACGTTAGCCCTGAACAATGACCCGGAGCCACTCGAAGTAAAGGCTTACTGAGTAAGAGCCATATTTCATGCTGATATATAAATGATATAACGGTCAATCCTAGTAGGTTTAAGAATGTAAAAATTAGAGAAGCATCCTTTTGGGGTTCCACAGAGCAGCCGTTCGTGGGAAGAAGCTGCTTTTGTGAAACTTACATCTCACCAATGGGAATCAAAGGGAACGAGAATGGTTCGTAATAATGTTCGTGTCATGGCGGACATTAACCGTGAAAGTAATAACTGATAACACTAAGTAAGGTAGTTCGTGTGAAATAGGGATAGAGCAGAGAGGCTTCCGATGTTTTATCTGTGAGAAAGGACTTCTAGGTGGGAATAAAATTTGTTACCCACAAGGACGCGGAGACGCTTTTGGACTGTATCAAGACGGCCAGTATATTGCAGCAAAATTTCATTTCGGTGTGATCTGACGGTTGGCGAATGTGCGTTGTGGTGCAGTGGATATCGGCTTGGAACAAAAAATCCGGAAATAGAGTTCGAATTCCAGTTGAATTCCTTGCGTTCACTTACGCACAAATACCCTTGGAAAAGGTATTAATCCGTCTCTTCCTTCCAGTTATGGGTTAAACAATAGGACTGAGTTCTATAGTCTTGCTGGCAACCAATCTACCACAGAAAGCAATGGCAACCTACTGCGGGATAATATTCTGCCCAGTCAGTCATGTCTCTTTCGACACATGATCGCCCAAAGCGTGTATCACGTATGGCACTTAACTGACTGGCGCTTGTAAATGCAGACGATAACGGGAGTAGTCATAAACCTACTAATGTGGTATAGGCAACCGACCATTTTCACAGCTTCATGAGAAACGAAATTTATGTACGAGTAGAACGGGAAATCTGAGTTGAGTTTATGTCCCAATAAGCACTCAGCGCAATCTCTGAGGGAACATCACTTCAAAGCCATTGAAGCAATTATTAGAGGAATAAAAGCCTTGCCAGGATTCATTATTCTCAACAATATGCGATACACGGATGACACGGTGCTGATAGCAGACACGGAAATGAAAATGCATGACCTTCTACAGAAGTTAGCAAAAGAAAGTGAAATGAAAAGACTGAGTATAAGCCTTAAGAAAACTGAATGTATGGTCATCAGCAAAAAGAAGAAACCAATATGACAACTGCAAATTAGAGAATCTAAAATAAAACAAGTAAAAAAATCAAATACCTGGGAAGTGTTTTGGCAAAGGATAGAAATTGCGACACGGAGATCCAAAGACGCATTGGCATGACCAAAGACGCATTTCAGAACCTAAACAGAGTACTGAAAGACAGGAACATCTCATTAGAAATAATGAAAATTGTGATGGATTGCTATGTGATATCCTTCTGTATGGAAGTGAATGCTGGACGATCTTATTAAAGATGAAGGAGAGGCTTGAGGCAGCAGAAGGATGCTGAGGATACCATGGACAGAGCGCATGTGCTACGATGAAGTGTTGGAAAGGATACAAACAAGAAGAAAACTGATAATAAATATTAGGAAGACACAAATGAGGTTCTTGGGACACATCAGGAGGAAAGAACTTGATACTCATAGGTCGGATAAATGGAAGAAGAGAAGGGGGAAAGCAGTGCGAGACTTACTTGTGAGGTTTGAGCAAATGGTTGACTGAAAATTATTTGGAGCGACAAGAGACAGAGCCAAGTGAAAGTCCATGATAGCCTATGTCTTGAAAGGACACGGCACATGAAGAAGGAGAGTGTTCCTGGTCCAATCATGTTTCGATGGGGCTCTTTTCAGCAGGGCATTGAATCAATGTTATGATGAATTGAAGTGGCTATAAAAGAAAAAGACGATAAAACTGGATACTAAAATAGCATGTATAATGTGAAAATTCTGTGTAAGCACACACACACACACACACACACAAACACACACACATATATAAACTTATTTATAAATGGAACTTTGTCTGTGTGTGTATGTGCGTGTGTGTGTGTCAGTTACCTATAGACTCCGAAACGGCTGAACCGATTTTCTTAAAAATTTACACAATTGTACTGTAAGCGTGTGCGAGTGTTCTTAGCTAGGATTTGTGTCGAGATACCCGCGATAAATATCGAAAATCGATAATCGAAAAAATCGGGTTATAGAAGGAGAGGTCCGGTTTTAATCAAATTTGATACACTCACAGACAAAGTCATAAGAAACGATATTCAGAATTTTCAAGTTTGCAGTTCTTACAATAGTGCAGAAAATCGATAATATACACACACACACACACACACACACACACACACACACACACACACACACACACACACACACACATATATATATATATATATATATAAGGCAAACTGTTTTTTGTTCATTTTTCTTTCAGTCTACGGTTTCGCTTTAACTGGAAATAACTATTGGTTTATAGTCTTTTGTGCCAACATCCAAAGTGTCTGAACTCCAGGTCTATGGATTAGTTTTAAAGCTTTCATTGCACCCGAGCACCACCGGGCTATACTGCTAGTATATAGTGTTGAGTTGTAATAGTTTTGGGTGCCACGTTTCTTGTTGTTTATTTTTTAGTAGTTTTACTGATAAAAGTTATTTCGATCACCAAGTTTTTTTTATTCTCCTAAAGTGTCGGTATCGGGGTGGGGATAGAGCGTTGATAGTTTTAGTGCAAACATTTGTCCCTTTAACTGAGCAGGTTTATGCCCACTTCGACGTTTTGTGAGAATGCTGTTATGATGTCTTCACTCATCAAAGCTGTTTTTTTCCTGTTTTGCAGAAAAAAAAACAATAACAAAAAAAAAAATTGCTCTGATAAGAATTGAAGTGTATCTAGAACTTCCATGAAATGAATTGAAAAATTTAAAGTAATATCTTCAAAATTATCGTGGCTGTTTTCTAAATTGCCTTCCACATCTGTTGTCGCTCTTAATGCCCCGTCTTCTGTTATTCTACTCAATACCCATCTATCCGTCCTGTGAGATTCAGGTATTTAATGCCTTCTTCATTCATTCAGTCAGTTAAGTGTCATACGTGATAAACGCTTTGGGCTATCATGTCTCAAAAGAGACATGACTGACTGGGTAGAAGATTATCCCGCAGTGGGTTGCCATTGCTTTCTGCGGTAGACTGGTCGTCGACCAAGGCTATAGAACCCAGTCTGTCCTATTATTTAACCGATAACTGGAGAGAAGAGACGGATTAATACCTTTCCCAAGGGTATATATGCGTAAGTAAATGCAAGGAATTCAACTGAATTCGAACTCGGCTCCCCGATTTGTCGTTCCGAGTCAATATACAGTGAACCGCAGCTTCATGACATGTCCCAACACTTTCAGCTGTCTTTTCATGATGTTAAGTATTAGTTTCCTTCTTGTGTTTATCCTCTCCAAAACCTAGTCGTTTCTTGCGTGTTTCGTTTAGCTTTTACGCTAGCATATCAATAAATATACATATTTTCCTCGCCAGTAGCACAACTTAGAGTTTAATACACTACGCAGTCAAGGTGCACTGAAATTTGACTGGCCGTTACATAATGGTAATTTTATAAAATAAAATTAGATTATTGCATATCTGTCCATATGGGGTATGTTGGTTTATACGGTTTGGTTGTTGGGTTTTTATGGCATATCAACCACGGCGGATAATTTGTTGCCAATTAAATTAAATTTATTTTTATTGCTGGTAATACCTTTTTTTTCAACAATTTATTATTGTTTTTATATAAGTTTTGTGTCTAGTAATACTTTTTGTCGAGTATGAAGATTCATTGGGATTTGTTCTTAAGGACAAGATACTCAAGTCCTACCCTTTTATTTAACCCATAACTGGAGGGAAGGGATGGATTAATACTTTTCCCCAAGGGTACTAGTGCTTAAGTAAATGCAGGTTATTCAACTGGAATTTGAACTCGGCTCACCGATTTCTCTTTCCGAGCCGACATTCACTGCACCACAATGCACATCCGTCACTAAACGCCTACAGCACCTGGTATTCCCAAACGGTCACCAATCTAAGTATTGACCAGGCTCAACGCTGCTGTGTATTCAACGTGATATGGCCGTAAGCCGGTTTATACAGAGATTGTATTCAAAACAAAAATAAATACAGATATATGGGGAAAAAATGAAAGTACAGGATCGGAAGAGACATGACTGACTGGGTAGAAGATTATCCCGCAGAAGGTTGCCATTGCTTTCTGCGGTAGACTGGTCGTCGACCAAGGCTATAGAACCCAGTCTGTCCTATTATTTAACCGATAACTGGAGAGAAGAGATAGTAGGTCTTGTAGTTTCCTTTCAGTGTCTGTGGTTAGCGCTGTATTATTTAAATATTTTATATTGTTCAGATTGCGGCCGCTAATGATAGATCCTCCAGGACTTGTAAACCTATCAGAATTGTCTCGCTATATATGTTTCTTAATTAAACTACTGCTATTACAATGTGGGACATTAAAAAATGATAATGACGATAAAAACAAAGACAAAATTAAATCATTTCGGCTGCCAGATGCATTGACTCGGGGAGCCGAGTTCAAATTCCAGTTGAATTCATTGTATTCACTTACGCGCAAATACCCTTGGGAAAGGTATTAATCCGTCTATTCCTTCCGGTTATCGGTTAAATAACAGGACAGATTGGGTTCTGTGGCCTTGGCCGACAACCAGTCTACCGCAGAAAGCAATGGCATCCCACTGCGGCATAATCTTCTACCCAGTCAGTCATGTCTCTTCCGAGACATGATCGCCCATGATCCTGTACTTTCATTTCTTTCCCATATATCTGTATTTATTTTTGTTTTAAATGGTGAAATGATTAAAAACAAAAAAAAAGTAAAACAAATTAATAGATGCAGGTCGTTACCTGCATACATAAGAATCTATTACCAAATACAATATTTTTCTGAAGAATTTCTTTTAGAATGTCTAAAAAGTGTAACATAAGTTTTTTGAAATTTTTCATTCCCATTATTAAGTTGAGATTTTTCTATGATCAGTGTCCCTTAAGGACGTAGGCTATTATAGCCTTCCGCATCTTCCTATCTCTTGCAGCTCTCAACGCCTCTTCTCTTGTTATCACACCCAAACTCTGCTTCGGCATCCATTTGATCAAGTCCATCAAGTATGTCACGCGTTGCCCTCTCCTGTCTCTCCCTCCCTCTATCCGTTCCCACAAACTTCAGCTGTCCTTTCCTCATGTTAACTATCAGATTGCTTTTCGTTTCCATCCTCTTCAAAACCTAGTTGTTGCACACATATTCGGTATATCCACGGTATCCTCAGCATACTTCGCTTGCTTTAAGTCTTTCCCTTATCATTGATGCGATTGTCCAGCACTCACTACTATTTTGAAAGACAGACATCACGTAATAATCCATTACTCTCTTCTTTGTTTCCAGCAAAATTTTCCGGTTTCTTAATCCTTCTGGGATATATCTTTGGCCATGCCAATTCTCCTTCGGATCTCACTGTCCGACTTTCAGTCCTTTGTTAGAACACTTCCCAAGTATTTAAATTTCTGTACCGGCTTGATTTTTCGTATCCCATTCCTACAGTTACCGTTCTGAGTTCTTCTTTTTACTGATGACCATGCATTCGATTTTCTTGTAGTTTATATGTAGTTCTTTCTATTCGCTTTCTGTAACTACTTTTTGTAGTAGGTCTTGTAGTTTCCTTTCAGTGTCTCTTGTTAGCCGTGTATCATTTAAATATTTTATATTGTTCAGATTGCGACCGCTAATGATAGATCCTCCAGGACTTGTAGACCTATCAGAATTGTCTCGCTATATAGGTTGAATAGATGTGTTAAGACGATAACTTCTTGTCTTAAACCTCTTTCTATCTTTGTATACATGCTACTAGCAGTATAGCCCGGGGTTGCTCGGGTGTAATAAAAGCCTTAAAACTAATCCATGGTCCTAAAACTAAAATAAAAGGGCAGAAGAAAATACAGACATACAGGCAGATAAACAGACACCCACGCAAACATCTTCCTTTATATATATATATATATATATATATATATATATATATATATTATCGATTTTATGCACTGTTGTAAGAACTGCAACCTTGAAACTGATGAATATTGTTTCTGATGTCTTTTTCTATGAGTGTATCAAATTCGATTAAAATCGGACCACTCCTTCTATAACCAGATCTTTTCGACTATCGATTTTAGATATTTATCGGGGGTACCTAGACACAAAACCTAGCTAAGAACACTCGCAGACGCTTATAGTACGACTGTGTAAATTTTCAAGAAAATAGGTTCAACCGTTTTGGAATCTATAGGTAACAGACACACACACACACACACACACAGAATCTCACACAGAAAAATTTCCATTTATAGATAACTCTAGATACTTGTTTCCTATCCGTATGTAGACAGTTTGCTGCCAGTATAGGTTCTTGATTGCTCTAAGTTCTTTCCCGAATATCTCAGGTTTGCCGAGGATCTCTTAGAAGGCTTTGTGGTGTACTTCGTCGAATGCTTTTGCGTAGTCTATAAAACGTATGTACACGTCCTTCTGCATTTGTATTGCTCTTTCTGATAAGACTATGAGCATAAATAATGCGCTCTTTTTTTTAAACACACGCACAGATACACACACACGCACACTATATATATATATATATATATATATATGCAGGGTGCGACTAAAGTAACATCACTTGTTAGCTATTGACTTTTATTTATTTTACAAAAATAAATTACAGCAGATTAAGATAACTTAAGATAACAAGAGATTACGTGTTAAATCTTAATTTTGAGCTGAAGTGAATAGGACAACGTAGCGTGATTGAGTGGCCATCACGATCAACACCACCTAATCTTTTTTTCTTTTGGTGTTTACTGAAAAAAATTGTTTTTAACCTCAAAACCGAAAACAGTTCCGTAATTTATACAAGCAACTTTTAAGAAATTTTTGAAATTAATTTAGAAATGGGTATAATCGTTTGTATAAGTGTTGGCGATAGCGTCCCTTCTACCTTAAATGAACATGAAGGGCATCTTTTTGAAGATGTTAAATCGTTTTTTAATCATATTGTTTTGATGTGGCAATACTTACAAATTTTCTTAAAATACTGTAATTAGTTTTTGTCTAATAACATTTAATATATAAAAAGAAACGTTACTTTTACTATATATGCTTTGAGCATATTACCGCAGATCTACCTCTACGAAAATAAAACTGAAACCAAAATTTTTGTCTTCTCGAAGTCAAATGACAGAATTCTTCTGAATCAAAACAAACGGCTTTTTCATGCCGATGAAATGATGACAGCAACAGTTATGTATAAAAAATATATATATACAACATAACTTTATTAACTGCCTCTTCAATGACATTGCGCCGAGTGGAGTAGGTGTGTCGGAACGGATGGTTAGCACAAACGCATCGTGGATAGCAGCCAGACGTCTGTTTGCTTCCCTGTGTTTTGATCTCAAGTACCGTCTGCAAACTGCTAAATTGAGTCCGACTGACGACTGGCATTACTTAAATAGACATCCTCATGTGAGACCTGGCACCTTATGGTGCGTTTTGTTATTTTCCGGGCACTGATCGTTACAACAAAATGTTAGCTTTGCCAACTGCATACTACACTTACTGACCTTTTAAAAACCCAGTTGCAGGCGAAATTCCACACCGACCAAAAGAATATATAGCACTTTAGCCACACATACAAAAACACACACACACACACGTGCGCCCGCAAACAAACACACATATATATATATATAGTATTTCAGAAGAAATTTCCTCTATATGTACCGAGACGTTACAAATTTAAGCGAGTTGTGGTGCAGTGGATATCGGACCGGAACGAAAAATCGGAGAGCCTAGTTCGAATTCCAGTTGAATTCCTTGCATTCACTTGCGCACAAATGATCTTGGGAAAGGTATTAATCCGTCTTTTTCTTCCAATTATCGATTAAGTAACAGAACAGATTGGGTTCTATAGCTTTGGCTGGTCTATCGCAGTATATAATGGCATCCAACTGCGGGATAATTTTCTGCCAAGTCAATCATGTCTCTTTCAAGACATGACCGCCCAGGCGTGTATCACATATGCCACTCAACAGACTGACTGACTGACTGACTAACTTGGAGGCAAGTTATCATTATCTTACCGTTGAAATGGCAAAATGTCACCGTCAGTTCTGTGTTTATAATTTCGTCATTCGCACTTTGATTCCCAGTGAAATTTGATCTTTAAAAGTTTAAATGTAATGCCAATCATTAGCTTCTGTCTTTTAAGTTTTCTTTTATTTTCTCTGTACTTAATAGTATTTCTTTCTTATGTTATCTAACACTCGGTAGCACCTTACGTCTTAGTGACTTTATTGCCTTGCTTGGAAGAGTAATGATTAAAAATAATTTGGAGTTCTTACTCAGTAATAATATGAACGTTATTTCGAAAAAAAAAAAGATTTCTGGTTGTAGTGTACAATTCCACCTGGGATAATGCTAAGGAACTCTTAATATCGTTCATCAGCTTCCAGTAGGCATGTGCATGGATAAAAGGGCTAAATCTATTTGGGAAAAGCGAAACTGTGTTCTAGCACTCCTTGTTTGCAAGTGAAAGCCCAACGTTTAGTGTTTGTCGGTTTCACATCCAATCAGTAGATCTTCTCATTCTCTTTCATGAATAGAACGATGGAACAGAATTTTTGACTCTTGAGAAAAGAAACTGCTAGAAGCTTAGTCTTGATCATTTGTTGAATAAACGGTTGCTTTCTCAAAGGGAATAAACTCTTCCGCTTATTATCTACATAGATTTACGTGTCGCTTTAGATTTCCATACACTGCTACGTATTGGAACAGTTAGGTCAAGGGTATAAAATATAGATCTATTCATATTACAGTAGTAAGGGTATACTTGCATAGACACACAAATTTACTTAATAAGCTACGGTTATATTGCTACTTATTTAAAATACAGGGTGAATAAAAAGTAAGTGAACAGAAATATTAAGTATAAAAATATGGTAATTGTAATGATAATATTATCCTTTTTCTAATAAGTAAATATTTGGCATAAATTTTAATGCTAAAGCTATTATTTAACCATCTCTTTTAGAAAGAAACATTCTAAGTTTATTAATAATGGTCAGGTTAATATTAGTCGTTGCCACCAGTTAGTTATTCCAGTCATTAGATAGATCGAAATCCTGGGTGTTAGCACCTGTTAGGGTCTCACCTATGAGCAAACGCTATAAAAATATTAAAATACACTTTTATAGTAAAAATAGTAGTAATTTTTATTTTTATATAAAACCAGTAGGTCCGTACCGTCAACAATGACAATAAAATAATTATATCGATATGTCGTCTAAAATGACAACAAAATATATTACACAGCTCATCTTTAGTGCTAAAAAAATTTTGAGGGTCTCTCGCTGAACTACACCACGCACACGAAGTAATCGTGAGGGTAATATTTTGGGTAGTTACGCAACCAGATGTAAAAGGGATGCGGTCTCAGAAATTGTCTGAGACACATAACCGAGTTTTTCTGCTTGTGTGTCATGGTACAGGGTCTTTTGCTAGACATAAGGTCTTCCAGTAGCCACCATCTTCACCATGGGCAGCACTACTTTTTCTACGCTGTTGATGTAGGCCTCTGTCTTATGAAAAGATTAGCAGTATAGCCCGGCGTTGCTCGGGTGTAATGAAAGATTTAAAACTAATCCATGGTCCTGGAGCTCAGACTCTTTGAACGTTGGCACGAAAGACTAAAAAGCAGTAGTTGTTTCCAGTTAAAGCAAAACTTTACATTGAAAGTAAAATGAATGGATGTAAGTCAAAATTTGATTTCCTGGTATCGATATCAAATAAGATTTTTCGTCGTAAACTGAATTTTGAAGGCTAAATAAGTCCTCTGAGTAAATGGTATCATGGCTGATACTAAAAACTACAATTATACCTACTTAAAGCCAAACCCGAAGCAAAAAAGGGCAGAAGAAAATACAGACATACAGGCAGATAAACAGACACACACGCAAACATCTTGCTTTATATATATATATTCGTCTTTCTCCTGTTCTGAGCCAGCCAATGTTGGAGCATAACAACTGATGATCGTCAGCCTGGTATTTCCACCCAACTCCAAAGAAAGGGTTATGATTCGATCCGAAATACCCTTAGGCAACGAAGATAGAGACTTAGCCAGTTCTGATTTAATGGCAAATCCAACTCCAAATTGCCGAGATTCGTTTTCACCTTTTCCAGACCAAAAGAAGTCATATCCACCCTTTTCTTCTCGTAGCTGGGAAATTCCAGCAAGGCGAGTTTCAGATAAGGCAGCTATATCAATGTTGTATTTCTGTAACTCAAGGGAAACAAGAGCAGTTTTACGCTCAGGTGCAGAATTAGTATCCTGGAGAGTACGAACATTCCAGCTTCCAAAAGCAAATTTCCGTTTGCGGTTATTTTGGCGTGTAGTATTTTGACTGCGTGATTGGATACCCAGACAACTGCAGTTGGCTGCCAAGGTTGATGTGAGCATGCAATATTTAGGGCTCCTTTTACCGCCCCCTCCCCGGCATGGGGAAAGCAGTGCTATCCCTAAATAGGGCTGCTTTGTCACCATTGGAGGACACGGACTGCGCCATTGCTCACGTGTTAGCGCAGAACGGCCATCACCCATTGGCCGCCATTGTGTAAGGCTCCAGCTAAGGACTTCCAGCAATATCCTTTACCTGTCCCCGTCGCCTTTACCCTATCGCCAATGGACTTCTTGTTGTAATTGTGTGTGTGCTTGTTTGTGCGCGAGGTTTGATCCACAGATGAACCCTGGTAAGCTGCCAGAAACCCACACAAATGATTTGATTAGAGTGGTGAAGGTTTGTGTAGAGCCATCCACACTTTTTGGAACCGCTGATAGCACAAAAGTCGGTGCAAATGTTTGCCACAGATTATGTGAACAACAGATCTCAGGCTTTCCATATACGAGTTTTCCATCTCTAGGTAGACTACCATCCAAGGCTAAAGAGCAACTACCTGCCCATAAGGTGAGTTATTGCGCGCCAGACACCAACCTGGAATTTATCCTCCGCGCATATATATATATATATATATTATCGATTTTCTGCATTATTGTAAGAACTGCAACGTTGAAACTTCTGAATATCGTTTCTTATGTCTTTGTCTATGAGTGCATCAAATTTGATTAAAATCGAACCTTCTTCTATAACCCGATTTTTTCGATTATCGATTTTTGATATTTATCACTAAAAACACTCGCAGACGCTTATAGTACAACTGTGTAAATTCTCAAGAAAATTGGTGGTTGAGCCGTTTCCGAATCTATAGGTAACGGACACACAAACACAGACACACACACACATATATACATACACACAGAGACAAAGTTCCATTTATAAATAAGTTTAGATGAACAGAGGCAAAACGACGTTTTAACTATTGATCACGCTAAGCACAATTCTGTTGACTGGATATATAATCCAACTCTTTCCAAATCCTCTGCAATATAATCAAACCGATACCCAACACTCTGAACTACCTGGATTGAAGATTGAAGAGTGAGTGCGAAGCAGTACTGCATGTTTATCTAAATGTCTGGTTGGGTAAAGTGCGTCATGGCGTTCTTTTTATCACAGAAAGTTCCTAACTGATCCTAATATATTGTTCAATCTACAAAATAAAAAAACAAAGTGCATAGGCGAAACTAAAATATAAAATGGTGATAATTTATCCATCGTACCCCTTAGTACTGCTTCTGAATATATAAAATCTAGGCATCGAAGAGGCAAGCTCATCAGAATAATTACCATGAAATTATTATAAAAAAGGCACAGGAAAACTATGGTAGATTAGAATTTCTAGAAGCCATATATATATATATATATATATATATATATATAAATTTTTTTTATAAATTGAACTTTGTGTGTGTGTGTGTGTGTGTGTGTGTGTGTGTGTGTGTGTGTCGAGTGTGTCCGTTACCTATAGACTCCGAAACGGCTCAAGCGATTTTCTTGATAATTTACACAGTTGTACTATAAGTGTCTGCGAGAGTTCTTAGCTAGGTTTTGTTTCTAGGTACCCCCAATAAAAATCGAAAATCGATAGTTGAAAAAAATTGGGTTATAGAAAGAGTGGTCCGATTTTAATCAAATTTGATACACTCATAGACAAAGACATCAGAAACGATATTCAGAAGTTTCAAGGTTGCAGTTTTTACAATAGTGCAGAAAATCGATAATATACATATATTTATATATATATATATATAATTCAGTTTACGACGAAAAAACTTATTTGATATCGATACCAGGAAATCAAATTTTGACTTACATCCATTCATTTTTCTTTCAGTCTACGGTTTCGCTTTAACTGGAAACAACTATTGCTTTTTAGTCTTTCGTGCCAACGTCCAAAAAGTCTGAGCTCCAGGACCATGGATTAGTTTTAAAGCTTTCATTAAACCCGACCAACGCTGGGCTTTATTGCTAGTAGCATATATATATATATATATATATATATATATAGAGAGAGAGAGAGAGAGAGAGAGAGCGAGAGAGAGCGAAAGACAAAAATAAATACAAACACTGTTTAATACATAAAACGTATTTGTTAAACAGTGTTTGTAGTTATTTTTCTCTAAAATATTTGAAAAGAAATATTGGAATAAAGAATCTACCTTTGGCGTCGTTCCCCTTGGCAGTAAAACTGTTCTTAGATTCGTCGAGCTTTAGACTAACTCGTTTATGTAAATCCTGCTGCATATTTTTCTATTCTGAACAAATATACTGTTTAATAAACAAACCAAACGATAGCGAGAGATGGACAGCAAAATTACCATTAAGATAATAAAATATGTCGTGTTAATAATTAAAAAAAATATCCATCACTTGTTTATGCATAAAGAAGTGAGCAGGTTCATGCCGAAATTCGAATCTATCTATCTATCTATTTCAATCTGTTCATTATCTATCTATCCATCTATCTATTATTAGGAATAGTTCTATCTATCTATCTATCTATCTATCTATCTATCTATCTATCTATCTATCTATCCTTATCCTACTCACATCTATCCAAGTATATAGCTATATTCTCAGTTCATATCAATCTCTCTGTTCATATGGATGATATATATCAGTTTCCTGCTATACATATCTATCTATCTGTCTGTCTGTCTATCTCTCTCTCTCTCTGTGTGTGTGTGTGTGTGTGTGTGTGTGTGTGTGTGTGTGTGTGTGTTATGCCCGGAAGGTTTATCTTCATGGAAAAAGTGTCCTATAATTACTTCCAATTTGATTTTATGTGACGGGAGCAAACATTGACCTGATCATTCTTCTTAGTAGATATTTAGTGAAGAATTTAGTCACTAATCAATGTATTTTCACTTTTGATGACACTCTCCATTGACAGAAATTTGGTTTGTCGTCGGGATCCCTTCTCAACAGCGTTTTGGCTCGCCTAGCTTTCAAGTTTCTTGAAAGTGGTACTTTCAATTTTCGTCTTATTTCAGATATATTGACAATTCTCTACTAATAGATGCACAAAACACAATACTACTCGCTTTTCTCAACAAAATACATAACGTCGAACCCTTAATAAACTTCAGTCAGTTAGTTAAGTGCCATACGTGATACAGGCTTTGGGCGATCATGTTTCGAAAGAGACCTGACTGACTGGGTAGATCATCCTGCAGTAGGTAGTCCTTGCTTCCTGCATTGCCAGCAAAGGCTACAGAACACAATCTCTTCTATTATTTAACCCATAACTAGAGGGAAGAAACGGCTATTTGTGAATGCGAGAAATTCAACTGGAATTCGAACACGGCTTCCCGATTTGTCGTTTCAATTCGACATTTATTGCACCACAACACACATCTTATCCAACAGTCAGTCAGTTAAGTGCCATACGTGATACACGCTGTGGGCGATCATGTCTGGAAAGCGACATGACTGACTAGGCAGAAGATTATCTCACAGTAGGTTAGCATTGCTTTCTGAGGTAACTGGTTGCCGACCAATGTTATAGAACGCAATCTGTCCTGTTATTTAACCCATAACTGGAAGGAAGAGACGGATTACTACCTTTCCCAGTGATACTTGTGCGCAAGTGAATGCGAAGAATTCAACTGGGCAAAAATGGATCAGAACGACTGAAAACATTTTGGAAAAGCTTAGACCGAGGCAAATTTCACAAGCTGGTTTGAAAATTAAGATTCTGAAATCTGATTGAATAGGAAATAGCAAATTGAACTGTCAGTTTTTCGATATTAATTCAGTTGTTAAATAGGGCAAAACATGACATGTTCAATGCCTCCAGAACTAAACTATTAATCAAGTGAGAGACTTTTTATTTCCTTCCAAACCACTGGACTCTAGCTCTCTCCCCACCCCCGTATATCCTTCCCTTTCTCGCCACCTATCGCCCGGTTCACACTCCACCCACGTCAATTGAACAGGTTAAGAGGCTCATCCATTGTTCCCTGTTTAGGATGTGATTTCCGGCATTCTCTTTTCCAATCTTTTCCTATTACGTAGCCCCCTGCACATCAGTGGCGTTAGCGCCTTGCTCGGGGTGATACGATTAAAAATTAAAAAAATCTGTCATCGCACTTGCATTCTCAGCTTTCTATTGCTCCTTTCTAACTAGTTTTTACTCCTCACTCTTTTCTAATTAATCTTTTTACAGTTATGTAGCCGCCAGCTTATCAGTGGCATTTTTACCTTGCTCGGGGTGAAATGATTAAAAAAAGTGACTTGTTGCATCTACTGCAACTAACATTTTTTGCTGTAAAGAAATATAACGTTTATATCGAATCCATTGCTATGTCAGCTGCAAAAAAAAAAAATTGATTCACTTGGTTGGAATAATCAAAATATCTCTCTAGAATCTATGATGCATATCTATAAGAGTACCATTTCTCCATACTTGGATAGTTGCTGTCACAAATGGCGTGGGGCTCTTACAATTTAGTTTGAAATATTTGATGAAATGCAAAGAGAAATCTGCAGTATTATTGGTACTGATCTAGCGTCTCGTCTTCAGTCACATTTCAAATTTCGTATTTTGTCTTTTCTACAAATACTGTCATGGCAATTGTTTGGATGAGCTCCTAACTATAGAACCGTCATTGCATTCACTTACACACAAATACCTTTGGGAAAGTTATTAATCTGTCTCTTCGCTCCAGTTATGGATTAAATAACAGGGCAGATTGGGTTCTATAGCTTTGGCTGGCAACCAGTTTACCGCAGAAACCAATAACAACCTACTGCGGGATAATCTTCTACCCAGTCTCTTTCGAGACATGATCGTCCAAGCGTGTTTCACGTATGGCACTTAACTGACTGACTAGGCAGGAATGTGAGTTGTGTGCAGTAGATATCGGCTCGGAACGAGAAATCGGGAAGCCGAGTTCGAATTCCAGTTGAATTCCTTGCATTCACTTCCACGCAAATAACCTTTGGGAAAGATATTAATCCGTTTCTTCCCTCTAGTTATGCGTTAAATAACAGGACAGATTGGGTTCTATAGTTTCGGCTGGCAACCAGTCTACCACAGAAAGCAATGGCAACCTACTGCGGGATAATTTTCTGCCCAGTCAGTCATGTCTCGAAAGAGACATGATCGCCCAAGAGTGTATCATGTATGACACTTAACTGACTGACTGATTGACTGACTGACTAGACAGGCGTCGAACTATCATCATTGTATAGGCGAGCTGGCTAGATTTAACCTTTAATTATATGCTAACAGGTTTCTTTTCTCGCACTCTTCGCTTTTGAAATTAATTTCCGGCTCTATGCTTTACAGCCAACTTTAATCTGCAAAAATGAAGATGCAACATCAGTTGCTTATCTACTGTACTCATGATTAAAATTCTTTTGTTCTAGCGCCTCGGTAATGTTTCTATTTTCTAATTCTGGCTCACCTAGTAACCCTTGCGTTTTAATGGCTTGAGAGAAACGCGATTAACACACGCACACATGTTTATATATATATATATATATATATATATATATATATGGTGTATAGAGCCAGCAGATAATTTTCTAAACATATGCTGTTAAATAT